>ML425609.1:0-20189 GCA_005239525.1 Nicotiana knightiana | reverse complement strand
ACCATCTCCATACTAGTTAATGGTAACAAGACAAAGGAATTTCACCCTACAAGGGGTATTAGATAGGGTGATCCTATGTCACCTTACTTATTTATTTTGTGCATGGATATGCTACCAAAAGACATTGACAATCAAGTGGATATAAGGAAATGGGACCTTATCAAACTAAACCCTAGAAGTCCCCCTTATCTCACCTATTCTTTGCGGATGAACTCACTCTAATGGGTCAAGCCAATAAAAAAACACTCAATACAATATGGAGAAGCATGGAGGATTTTTGTTTCTGGATTAAATATCAGTAAGGATAAATCCAAGATTTTTGTTTCCAAGAATTGCAGAGAACCTACTAAAGACTTGGCAATGAGTGTCTTTGTCAAGATTAGTAATTCCTTTGGTACATACTTAGGTTTCCCCATGCTAATCACTAAACCTAAACACATGGATTATCAACCTCTAATTGATAAAATGCGAGCCAAATTAAATAATTGGAATGCTAGGTGGTCAAGTATGGCAGGTAGGTGCACCTTAGTAGCCTCCACACTCAACTCCATTCCAAATCACCTAATGCAAATTTCCTTTCTACCGACCAAAAATCTTAAAGAAATAGACAAAATTCAAAGGGACTTTTTCTGGGGCACTACAAGGGAAAATAAAAAGATCCACTTAATTGGGTGGAACGCTGTCACTACTACAAAAGATCTAGTTGGTCTAGGTATTAAACTAAAAACTTAGCTCTACTAACAAGCCTAGTCTGGAGAATTCTAAATAATCCCTCATCTCTTTGAGCAAGGGTTCTCATTAGTCTATATGGGAATAGTAAAAATTCTAAGAGTGGCTCGAACACTTGGAACAGTCTCCTCAAGGGTTGGTACGTTTGTAATAAGGGCATAAGGTGGACATACACCAACATTCTAATAATAATATATGGAACATAAACTGGATCCCAAATATTACCAACCTTTGTAGTACCATTATAGGCCCTTTAACTTATAATGAAGATTATTTGAAGATTAAGGATATTTGTGATAATGAGTCCTGTGATTTAAAGAAAATATCTTTTGAAATACCCCAATGCATAGCCAACAATATCTATTTAAACCCCAACAAGCATATTACTCCACCCAATAACCTCGTATGGAGTATAAATCCTAGTGGTATATTTTCAAAAAGTTCAAGTTATAAGCTAATTGAGGAACAAACTTGTCAAATCCTTAATTTCAATTGGATCTGGGGCCTAAAATGCCCTAACAAGATAAAAAAATTTCTATGGTAATGCTACCATAAACGACGTCCTATCGGAACTTACGTAAGCAAAATAGGTGTAAATATTGATCCTCATTGTCCAATATGTAAGAACATCAATGAGACTCTAATCCATATATTCTTGGAATGTAGCATCACTCAAACTTTTTGGCAATCCATGGGAGTAACAACCAATCCCCAAATATACACAACACACTGGGTTGATATACTCAGGAATGCAAACCCCACATTAAATAATAAATACATCACATGGGAGAACATATTCCCATTTGCCATATGGGCTATCTGGACCAGCAGAAATCACAACAACCAAAATAATACCTCTAACCAGATCAACATTGGTAGAGTTATTAACCAAGCTATTGAATACAACCAATTAACTTCTAGGGCTACTAATAAATATATAAAAATAAGCATTGATGTCAAGTGGCAGGCCCCTTCAATGGGATGGTACAAGATCAACATTGATGGCTCCTTTAGGAATAATTTCCTACAGGAGGGAATCAGCGGATCCATACGCAACAGCAAAGGCCAATGGAGAATGGCCTACCTAAAAAAAATCCATGCAGCATTAGCAATCCAAGCAGAGTTACAGGCGTTACGGCATGCACTTCAACTAATCATACATATATACATACAAAAAATGTACAAAGAACATACATTTGTTTGGTTATGGTTTTGAAAGTGGCTGTACAATGTCATTTTTTTTAAAAAGAGAAAAAATTGGACTCATGGATCGTACGGGTACGCCATCTAGTGTCAATATACATGTCAAGTCATCAAATGTCATGTTACCCTCAAGTATGAGGAAAATACATCTCTATGCCTACATGTCAAGTTGATAATTTCACAGTGATATCATCAAGTACTCTCACTCTCAGCATACTCAAGGTGCCTGGCTCAAATGCTGTAACGACCCGGTCGGTCGTCTTGAGAATTAAAGCCCCGTTCGTCCGTATAAGGTCTTGAGCATCGTCGTATTATGTGTTATGACTTACGTGCATTTCCGAATTCAGTTATCGGGTGATTCAGAGTCAATTTGGAATAAGGATTCTAATTTTGGAAGCTTAAGTGGCAAGAGTTGACCGGAATTGGACTTTTGTGTAAATGACTCTGAATGGGGTTTTGACGAATCCAACAAGTTTGTATGGTGATTTTGGACTTAGGCGGGCATCCGAATTTGAATTTGGAGGTCCGTAGGGTAATTTGAAGCATTTCGATGGAAGTTGGAAAAGTTGAAATTTGGAAGGTTGAAAGGTTTGACCAAGAGTTAGAACAACTCCATTATGTCATTTGGGATTTTTTTGTAAAATTTGACGTCATTCCGAATTGATATGATAGGTTTCGGTGCAAGTTTTAGAAGTTGCAAGATTTGAAAGTTCATGAGTTCGATTCATGTTGTGATTCATAGTTTTGACGTTGTTTGATGCGATTTAAGGCCTCAATTAAGTTTATATCGTTTTTTAGGAGGTGTTGGTATATTTGGTTGAGGTCCTGGGGGGCTCGGGTGTGTTTCGGATGGGCTACGGGCCATTTTCTCATTGTTTGGTATAGATGTGCTCATATCTGGTGTCCCCTTCTACGCGATCGCATAGCTGAAGCCGCAATCTCGAAGGCTTGTTTGGTGGGCTGACCATTTTGCTTCTTGGCGTTCGCATAGGCATATACGCGATCGCGTATGTGTTTCTGCTTTCTCCGTGTTCGCTCTTCATTGCCCGCGTTTGCATAGTTGCAATTTCACGCGGTTGTGCAGTGCAGTACAGTACTTGGTCTTAGTATTTTTCCCTCTTCACGATCGCACTGGTCTGTACGCGATCGCGTAGTACAGTTTGGGAAGTAGCCATTTTTCTTCTTCGTGATCACATTGTTTCTTCTGCGATCGTGATGTACAAATACCTGGGTAGAATATAAAAGTACTCTATTTCTAGGGTTAGCCTTTTTAACATTTTTGGAGTTCTAAAGCTCGATTTTGAGCGATTCTTTGTGGGGTTTTCAAGCAAATCAATTGGGTAAGTGTTCTTCACCTAGAATTTGTTATATTTTATGATTCTACCTTTAATTTTACCATTTAATTAGTATTTTGAGTTGAGGAAAAAGGGAGATTTTGAAGAAAATTTTTAAAAATGTAAAATGATGATTTGAGAGACGAATTGGTAGCGGAATTTGATAACTTTTGTATGGTTGAACTCGTATTTGAATAGGTCTTCAGGCTTTGTGAATTTTGTCGGGTTTCGAGGTGCGGGCCCGGGTGTCGACTTTTGGGTTGATTTTTAGTTTTGATAAAGATTGAGCCTTTATGATCCAGAATAGTTTCTTATGAGTTTTATTTATGCTTTGAAGTTATATTGGCTAGATTTGAGCCGTTCGGAGGTTATTTCACTCGAGAAGTTCATTTTAGAGTATTAGTCTATCTTCTTTGGGGTAAGTATCTTGCCTAACCTTGTGTGGGGGGAACTACCCCTTAGAATTTGAGTCTTTTATGTTATTTATATCATGTAAAGTCCATGTACGCGAGGTGACGAGTATGTGCGCGGGCTTATTTGTGGAAAATTTACCTTTTAGGGCTCGTAGGTTCTTATGTTCATTAGATATGAAGTTGTTTTATTATGTTAAGTTTTTTCCATTTACTAGTTTCATCTCTACATGTTTTATTTGGAATTAATTGCTTCATGTTCCACTCTTATTGCCTATTTGACTCTTGTGTGCCTTAATTGAAGTTGTTGCCTCTTTGATTGCTATGCCATCCTTTCCTAACTGCTTATCTTTGTTTGAAATTATTATTATCTCTTGTGTAATTGTTTATCCTTAATTGAGGCCATGATTATCCTTTCCGTTCCTTATCCTTATTTGAAAAATTATTGACTCGTGATATCTCCCTTATTGTTGAATTGCACTTATGTGAAGGTCATTGCTACACAGTATCTCTTCCATGTTGAGTTATTGCTAGGTGGTATCGTTATTTTCTGTTGTGTCTTTCCTTGTCAATTTGTTTCTTCTGTTTCTTTGAGTTCTGGAATTTCTGAGTTGATTTATTTGCCGTACTCTTGTGTTATTGTCATTGTTGTTGTTGTACTTGTTATTGTGATGCACAAGGTTTCAGTTGTGCGGTTGTTATTGTGATGCATGAGGTTTCTGTTGTGCGGTTGTTATTGTGATGCACGAGGTCTCTGTCTTGCAGTTGTTATTGTGTTGCACGATTCTTCTGTCATGCTATTGTTACTATTGATATTTACACATGTGACGTGACAAGACGGGCTATATATGTGGGTTTCACATGTGGCGAGACAAGGTGGGAACATTATTATGCACGTGTGGCGAGACAAGAAGGGCATTTACTTTATTATTGTGCACGTGGCGAGACAAGGTGGGCTATGTCGGGGATTGATTGTGATGACTTGTGATGATCTGGGGGCATTATTATTGTTGCTATTTGTGTAGTGGTGTACCTACTCTGTGTGAGTTATACCGTGTTCATTTCGTGGTGATCGTATCTTATGTGTCATTCTTTGTCTCTACTCTTACTTGTTGACTGGAACTGTGATAGAACACTGGCACAAGCATACACGTAGTTAATCACCCCTAACAATTCAAGAAAATGGATCCTAATGTTATTGATCATTTCTATACCCCTTGACTATTTGCCTCTACGTGAGAAGGGTTCTATTGGCACGTGCGTCGTTCGTGCAGTTATTAGTTGTACTGAGGGCACAAGATGCCAAGTGTTAGGGTTCACAAATTCGGACCCGTGAATTATGAATACTTTGAGGTTCGGTACCTTGTGGAGATTATTGGATAAACATGGTGTGAAGGTGGTTATTCCCATCTACTTGCTACATTTCATTCCTTTAATTGTTTTCACCGGATTTAAACTGTGTTCAGCTTACCCTTCTATGTTATTACTTGTGATGTTCCACTGTTAATGGTAGTTTCTATTTCCTATGGTAAGCATTGTATCATTATTGTCATTATACGTAGTTTTGTTGTACTCTGTTAGTTCTCCACTTATACTTGCTCAGGTTATTTAGTCCAGTAGGTGTATTGACTGTTCCTCGTCACTACTCCACTGAGGTTAGTCTTGATACTTGCTTGGTATTGCTGTGTTGTACCCATACTACACTTCTGAAATATTTTTGTGCAGATCTAGATATTTCGGAGTCAGTCAATCATTAGCTAGTCGTTCGGATTTTGCTATGGAGACTCAAGGTAAACCTTGCTGCGTTCGCAGGCTTCGGAGTTACCTTCAGATGTTGTATTTACACTGTTTATCCTTGTTTTGAAACAATTATATTTAGATATTTTTTCTAGAAAACTCAATAGAGCTTGTGACTTGTACTGTCGATTTTGGGATTTGTAAATTTGTAAAGAGTTTTTATTCTTGAAATTGTTAGATGTTGGTTAAATATTGTTGTTATTTCAGTTAATGTTAGGATGCTAGGTGCTATCACGACACCCAACAGAGGGAAATTGGATTTCCCCACTAATGCCCCGCATGGCGCATCGCCACATGTAGCGCGCCTCTGCAATTGTTATAGAGTATTTGTCCTATTTCGCGCATGAGAAGATGTATTCGTCTGTGCCCGACCCTACTTGGTATAAATACATGAAAAAATATTATTTTTGGGACTTTGGAGACATCTAAGACCTAAGGAGGCTATGGAGGAGGTAGAGAAGCGAAAGCACAAGGAATTCATCATTCAATCCTGACTCAAGACAAGAGTTTGGATCATTTTATGTCTTTCTTTACTTTAAACATATTTGTGATGAATTACTCCATATCTATGGAGTACTTCTATTTAGAGATTAATGGATTTGGTGTATTGATATTTGTTTGGTGGATATTAACTCTAGTTTTTATGTATTGAATCGTTTTGTGTGTTTTACTTGTTGCATCTAATATTCACATGTTCATGTAATCGAGAGAGGCGTAACTTGTGATATCTTTGCATTATCTTGTCGGTTGAATTCATTAATTTTTCTTAGTAATAGAAAGAGGCTAGTTGAATTGTTGATTAAACCTAGTTAGGAGGATAATCGAAAGAGGTTCTTCTAAATACCAATCCACTATGAATTCGTGCATATCTTCACCGAGCTTAACTTAGTTCATATTGTGAGGTTGAGACTTAATTGAGAAAGGAGTTTATACTAAACGCCTGAACTAATAATTGAGTGAATTCGAGAGACTCACTTGAACATTAGAAGTGAAGTAACTAGAGTTAAATCCCATACAATTATCTTGCACCTATCCAATCAACCCCTATTTTCTCTCATTAATATTTTCCTTGCTTGTGTTCGATTGCCATTAGTAAATTAGCTCTAGATTCTTAGTTAATCTTAGTTTTAATTCATATAATTCTAAAATCTTGATCATCTTGGATAGCAATCTAGCTAAAAACTACAATAATACTGTTTAAATCTAATTCATGTGGATATGATATTATATTATACTATATTCGACTAGCGAGCATAATTTTGTGTTGAATTTTAAGCTCGTCAAACTGGTGCACGCATAGCCTCTAAATCAGTGCCACTTATCCCAATTGGCATACACGTCACCTCAATATCAATATAACCGTTGCGGCGTGAAACCCGATCCAACATAACTCACCACATGGCTCTACGAACCACATCAGTCATTAATCCGCTCAAGTCTCCATATACCAACATCTCACAGAAACATAATCCAAATAGATAACACGGAATATAACAATATGCCCCAAATACAAGTCAAACTCGTCATGTACAAGGACACCAATAACATGTGAGATAACATATTAAAAGTGCACAGAGCCAGAGATATAACATACGAATGTAACTATCATGATTGTACAGTATGACTACGGCTAAAGCAATAAGGTCAACAAGGCAAAAATAGCCCTATCATGTCTCAATCAATAGATTAGGTGGCCTAGACATGAGTTCTAGCATGAATAATATCTCACGTAGTCATATAAATGGGGAAAACATGATATCAACGAGGCATGATAGCAAAATAAGGCACATAATAGCCTAATATCTACCCGGTTTATGAATACATCGGTGCACGCACACACGCTCGTCACCTAGCACGTGTGTCACCCCTAAGACATCTCAAATATCATATTATTCAGAGATAAATACCCTCAATTCCAAGTTTATATATGTTACTTACCTCGAATGAGTCAAAACAATGTCGAGCAAGCGAAATAATACTCTATAAACACCACCCCGCCAGAACCAACCTCTGAACGGCTCGAAACTAGCCAAAAGCAACTTAAAACATCAAATAATATCATAGAAAACAAACATACACACGATAAATTTCAAATCTCTAATCAAATACTCAGAGTCAACCAAAAATTCAACCCAGGTCGGCACCTTGAAACCCGACAAAAATCACAAATTCCGACAAATCCACTCGAATATCAATCAAATCATACTAATTTCACTCAAATCCGACTCGGAATCGATGTTCAAAATCGAATTATTCACTTTAGGAAATTTTAAATAAAAATTCCATATTTTCTTTTAGATTCATCAATTAAATTCCAAAATCGAAGGTAGAATCATGTAATATAATCAAACCCGAATAGAAAATACTTACTCAAATTCATGTTGTGAAAATCCTCTCCAAAATCGTCCAAAACCGAGCTCCAAATCTCAAGTTGTGATAAAATGAACCAAAACCTCGATATTTAAGCTTCTACCCAGGTATTGCGCTTATGTGGACCAGCAGTCACTTATGCGACCCCGCATCTGCGGAGATTACATCGTAGATACGAAGACCACTAACTCCATCATTTTCGCTCCCGCGCGCCCAAAGGGCATTGGTGACTCCGTAAGAGCACTCCACATTCGCATATGCGCCTATCGCATCTGCAGACATAACTGACCTCGCCCAAAAATGTGATTTTGTGCCACCTGTGCCCTTTTGCGGCTTCGCATGTGCGATCACGCCAGGACTCAAAACCTAGTAATGCCAACATGATCCAAAATGGTCCGAAACCTATTCGTACTCATCCGATCCCCTCGGGACACCGTCCAAATATTCTAACAAGTCTTAAAACATAACAAAGACCTACTTGAAGCATCAAATCACACATAATAACATCAAAACCACAAATACTTCAAACTTGGAACCAAACGTCCGATTCAAGCCCAAACAATCCAAAATGAACCCAAATTTTTCATGCAAGCTCCAAATAATAGAACGAACTGATTTCAACTCCAAAATAACAACCTGAACCCGATAATATTGAAGTCAACTCCCAGTAAAACTTGAGAACATTCCAAACCTTCAAATTGTCAACTTTCGCCAAATAGTGCCAAAACCTTCTAGAAGCATTCAAATGCAAATCCGAGCATACATCTAAGTTCAAAATCACCATCCGGATATAACGGAACCATAATAAACTCCGATCCGAGGTCAAACACATAAAAGTCAAACTTGGTTAACTCTTCCAATTTGAAGCTTCCTATTAAGAATCATTCTTCCAAATCAATTCCGAACAACTCGAAGAAAAAACCGACTATACACGCAAGTCATAATATACCATATAAAGCTTCTCATGACCTTAAACCACCAAAATGAGTGCAAATGCTTAAAATGACTGGTTGTATCGTTACAATACAACCTTTTTTTTCAGAAACAAGATATACATGATAGTAGGATGGGGTAGATGTTAGTTGTTTTTTCATTTTCTTTATGAATTTGAGGGAGTCCCAAATTGTAATTTTATTTTTGGTAACTAATAATTTTCTTATATTCACCAACAAAATATTAAGTGTTGTTCCATTCTTTAAGTGCATCAACAACAAATATAGTATAATCCCGCATAATAGGGTATGGGGAGGATAATGCATTTTTTAAGTGATTTTACAAATTTTATCATTGCTCTTAGAATGTTTCATTGTATTTTGTCCCTTAATTGGGTCAAAACTTTATTAATGAGTTCATTTAGATTATAACTTGCTCCAAACTTATATCGACAACTATTGGAGCATGTTGTAATGGAGCAAATCTGCTTCTTTAGACACAAGATTGAAAGTTTATTATTTTTTGTATGTATTTTGCAATATCTGCAAAAGTTTTTGGTGCATCGCATGGGCATAGAGATTAATAATATATTAAGACCTCAATTATTTTTATTAAGATTAAGACGTTTGAATCTGAATACACATCTGAATATTAATATGTATATTAAGATTAAAACGTCTAAATCTGATTACCCATATGAATATTAAGATGTTGTATTAAGAATTGAATACTGAATAATTAAGATTGTTTGTTTACTCTACATCTGAATGTATAAAATTTGTCTTTATTTGAAAATTAACAAGTATAAATTCAAATGAAATAGTACTAATTAATCTAATACTATATTAAAATATTTTTAAAAATTTTATGATAGTTAATGGTGGTGATGGCTAACAGTAGTTATTGTGAGTACCGACTGGTGACAAGATTAAACACACACCTAAATATGCTCTCAAGTCAAAGATAGTATAGTATAATATCGTATCCACAGGGATTGGACTTCAACAATATTTTAATAGTTTGGAGATAGATTGCTATCCAATATGATCAACAGTTGAGAATTATGTGAATTAAAGACTAAAATTTACTAAGAATATAGAGCTAATTGACTAATGACAATCGGAACAAAAGTAAGTAAAGAAGATATCAATGAGAGAAAATAGGGGTTGATTGGATAGGTGCAAAGTAATTGTTTGGGATTTAACTCTAGTTAATTCACTTCTAATGTTCAATTGATTCTCTCGAGTTCACTCAATTATTAGTTCAAACATTTAGCAGAAACTTTTCTCTCGATTAAGTCTCAACCTTACAATATGAACCAAATTACGCTCAGTTAAGATATGCACGAATTCGTAGTGGATAACAATAATTCAATTAGCCTCTTTTGATTACTAAGAAGAATCAATGAATCCAACCAACAAGATAATCCAAAAACATCACAAGTTATGCCTCTCTCGATTACATGAACATATGAATATACATGCAACAATTAAAACACCCAAAACTATCATGACCCAAACCCTAACCTGTCGTGATGGCGCCTATCGATGGTACTAGGCAAGCCGACATTTCACAAATACTTTCAATATTTAGAAAATAAATCAAGGAATTCTAAATAGGCAAAGTTTTCATAAACTTATTCAACTTTTCAGTTTCACGGAATGGACCAAGTCACAATTCTCACGGTGCACGCCCACACGCCACTCACCTAGCATGTGCGTCACCTCCAAGACAATCATATAACACAAAGTCTGGGGTTTCATACCCTCAGGACCAGATTTAAAATGGTTACTTACCTCAAGCCGAGCAAAACTCTACTCCAATATGCCTTTGCCTCTGTTACACCCCATATTTTTTTGTAAGTGAAAGTATGCCATAAATAAATTGATGAAAACTCGGAAATGAGATGTTACATGTTACGACCCAAAATCTACTAAGGTCGTGATGGCGTCGGGCACCACCGTAGGCAAGCCAATCATTAATTAGTTGAAATAAATTCATGTTTTAACATTTATGAAAATCATTACCTTTCACTTTATTACATAATAACTAAATAAAAATCCGTTAAGTAAATAAAATGGTTTAAATATTCCATTTCAGCAAAATATATCTCAATACATCCCAGAACCGGGTGTCACAAGTACATGAGCAAATTCTAAGAATTTCACAAATACTACAAGCTTGTCCGAAATACAAATTGGACAAGGAATTTAAACTGGAAATAAATGCAATATGAGGGAGACTCTGTCAGCTGCGAATTGCCTACGGATGATGCCGCTCGCCTAAGTCTCCAACCAACCACGTCGCTATGAAAGTACATGTGCAATAAAAATGCACAGCAAGTATAGCATGAGTATGAAAACAACGTGTACTCAGTAAGTCGCCCCCCTAAACTCAGAGAGGTAGTGACGAGAGGTCGAATTAGACACTCACTAAGGTCCAACAAATTAATTTAACAGAATATGATGAGCATGGTAGGCATGTAAAGGTAGTAAAGCAGAAAATATATAAGGCACTGAAATCCAAGTAAATACTGGAAGTAAATAAACAGTTACTACCTCCTCATTTTCCCCCAAACATCTTAAATAAACAATTTCTTCTTTGTTTTCCCCCAAATATCTTAAATAAATAATTACTTCTTTATTTTCCCCCAAATATCTTATCACTTCAAAATCCATGAAAAACATTTAACAATTTAGCATGCGCATACGGGATAAGGACAACCGGCCTGAGCCATAAAAATAATCATGTATGTGCACTGCCGAAGGTCGAACGGCCCAAATCGTAAGTGCACCTTTGCCATAAAATAATCATATCTATGCATTGCCGAGGGTCAAACGGCCCATACCATAAGTGCATTTTCAACCCGCTGTGACGTACGACCCACTCCCATGAGAGTGGGGGAAATACCACTCCGCTCGCAGAATGTAAATTGCGAAGCGGTCACATGAAGTCATGCACAATCAACAGTCCACCCCGACTACGTCGGGAAAACAAATACTCAAGAAAATGACAGATTTCTCTTTTATAAACCACAAAATAGTATTTAAATCCTTTCTCGAAATTCATTTGCCAAGTTTTTATAATATTTAGTAATATAACCTTATCCGGAATACAATTTCCCACGAAGGAAATCAATTCTCTTTCTAGATGATTAAGAAAATGAACCTTAGTCTTCCTCAGATATTCAATTACTATTTCGATTAAATTAGCAGTCTGATATTACAGGCAAGATCACAGGTACAACAGGTAAGGCATGCTAGTGGGTCCTAGGCTACCCGGACACGGCATAATAGTAGCTACGCACGGACTCCCGTCACCTCGTGCGTACGTAGCCCCCGCAGATAGTAGCACATACTTAATTAGTTTACCTAGGGGGACAATTCCCCCTCACAAAGTTAGAAAGGAGATTTACCTCGCTCCGAAATTCCATAACCGGCTTCCAAGCCCTCCTGACGACTCCAATGGATGCATAACGCCCCAAAACTATCCAAAAAATGACACACCAATGAAAATATACTCTAATATTTGCAACAATTCCAAATATTATATAATTTCCAACCCCGTCCAGCGAATTGACCAAAATGCCCTCAGGCCCACGTGCCCGAATTCGAAATTTCTCGAAGATATATTCTACCCATAGCTTTACTAGTTCAAATATACAATTTACTCCAAATTCCATGCTCAAATTGTGGTTAAAATCCAAATACAAATTTCTAGGTTTTCTTCAAGATTTCCCAATTTTCCTACAAATTCTCATGTATAATTCCATGTAATAACCTTGTATTTAACTTAGAAACATGAAAGAATTACTTACCTAATATTTCATGAAGAAAATACTCCTTTGAAGCCTCCAAAAATTCCCATGCCAAGATGAAATAGTGAGGAAATAGCCAAAAATCACGGTTATAAAATTTCTGCCCAGGCCATTTTTTCGCACTTGTGACCCAGCTATCGCACCTGCGATTCCGCAGGTGCGCCCAAACTTCCGCACCTGCAGTTTTCCTCATCTCAAGCAAGACTATGCACCTGCTCTTATTGTCTGCATCTGCGGCTTCGCAGGTGCGGAAACTCCATCGCACCTGCACTCCCTGCCAAACTAGCAAACTTTCGCACCTGCGGCGCCAAAGTCGCATCTGCGGCCCAAGCCTCGCAGGTGCGGTCACACTAGATGACAGCAACCCCAGCCTTCTTCAAACTCCAAACTTGATCCGTTAACCACCCGGAGTCCACCTGAGGCCCCCAGGACGCCGTCCAATTACACCAAACTGTTCCAAAACATAGTGCGGACTTGCTCGAGACCTCAAATCACATCAAACAACGTAGAAATCATGAATCGCTCGAAAATTCAAACTTTAAGAACTTGAAATTTCAAACTTCCACATTCGATGTCGAAACCCATCAAATCACGTCCGATTGACCTCAAATTTTGCACACAAGCCATATTCGACATTATGGACGTGCTCCAACTTCCGGAATCGCATTCCGACCATGATATCAAAATTTCCACTTCCAGTCGGATTCCTAAAAAATCTTTAAATTTCTATCTTTAATCAAATGACCAAAATGACCTACGGACATCCGACATCCGAATTCACTTCCAATCGCGCTCCCAACTCCAGAATCACCATACAGAGATATTCCCAGGCTCGGAATACAAACGAACATCTATACACGGAAATTCCTTACATCCCAAACTTATTAAATTCTTCTGAAATGCTATCTTCCATAATATACGCCGAAACGCTCCCGGGTTATCCAAAACCCGATGCGGACATACGCCTAAGTCCGAAATCATCATACGAACCTACAGGAACCTTCAAATCCCGATTCTGGGGTCGTTTACTCAAAATTCCAATCTTAGTCCATTTCTCCAACTTAAGGCTTTTAAAATGAGAATTTTCTTTCCAATTTGACTTCGAACCTCCCGAATTTCAATTTCCGACCAAACGCACGAGTCATAATACCTGAAATGGAGTTTCTCACGAATTCAAACCACTGAATGATGCGCTAGAGCTCTAAACGACCGATCGGGTCGTTACATTCTCCCCCACTTAAACAGACGTTCGTCCTCGAACGTGCCAAGAACTGCTCTGGAGTATCTGAAATCACTGCTTAACACCTTGAGAACCTGCTCGTGCTACCACAACCCAGCAGAGTACATTAGCTTGATCAAATCTGAAGATTTCTTATTTTATCCATATAATAGGCTCAAAATCCAGTTCCAACACCTGAAATTCCTCTGACAGGCCTAGTCCCAATATATACGAACACCGTATCAACTACCACACGACATACCAGAACATGACTGCATACCTTTGCTGAATTAGCATCATGCACCGCATAATTCGCCATCTGACCACAACGACACTCCCTGAACCTTAATAGCCAAACTTCCATTAATCTGATGCTCCCAAGGCACCTCATGACATATACATACATCCTCCTATAACGTTGGCGATACTACTACAACGGAGGAGACGGGTAGAAATTCATAACCAACTGCAGAGTTAACAAATCACTGAATATCTCATCTTGACTAGAATCGTCACCTCATTATGAACCAATCGTTGGTAATTGTCCTTCAATGTATTTCACATAATCTTAACACGCTGATCCCTGATCCAATAATCTCGTCTCACCTAGTATGAACTGCTCAGACAACAAATCTCCCCAACATGACCAACAGTCTCACATGACACCACCAAGCGCCAATAGGCCATAACTCAAACATGATGCATAAAGAAATGACTCAGGAAAAGACTACTCGACTCACGCAACTTATTAGGAACTCTTCTCAGAAAATAGAAAGTAAAACACAAGAAAATAAAATATAGGAATCTTACTCATCATCATACTATTGCGGCGTGCAACCCGATCCAAATAACATACGTGTGGCAGCGTGCCACCCGATCCCAATAACATACCCGTGGCAGCGTGCCACCCGATCCCATCATAAAATTCACATAAGGAAATATACACAAAGTTGAATTGCTCACTATTACAAATTACTGAATATCGATCATAAGCACGCTAAGTGCATAATACCATCATGGGGAGACTGATAAAGCCATATGTTTACCAAAACTCAAGCACAACTGAGGTGCGATATATATATATACACTCTAGATCCCAAGAGTTGTCCTGCTCACATAACATCACCACTACGCGAAACCTTAATTCAGTAAAAAATTATTAAACCGTTTCACAACTCACACGGCAAAATCATAATATTATTTGAATTTGATGAAGACGAGACAACACCTGATATCCCAACACCCCTCCTTGAGGAGCGCTATACTGAAATGAACATATTTGCCTCACATGAAGCCCATAATTATATTTAAATCCATCCACAAACATCGAGTCTACCTTGCTTGCACCAAACTAGGTTAATAGCCTTACCTGGGTCCATATTAACCCCCTTCCTCTCAAATACGCAAGAACAACCATTATAGCCGGGACAACATCCCACAATCCACAACCAACTGGACCGAACGCCTTCTTGGCATAAATTTTCAAACAAGCTATATTTTACTTCCTTATACTTGGTCCAAATCTTCAATCTATTAAGTGACTACATGTCACACTTATACAATCTTCTCGTGGTTACGCTCCCACGACCTTCCACACCAGGTAACAAGTCCGCACACTCGCATCACCGACCACACTAATACTGCAAACACATCAAGAACCCATGACCAGGGTACAAAGCCCCTCTTCACCGAATATCGATCTCAGGTGACACTGAAGATAACACCAGCTTACTCTGGACTCTCAAATCACTTTTTCTTGCTCATCCGAGCTCATGACATCCTTGCTAACACCGAACCGCAATATCGATTCTTACTCCCAGTTACATACTGCTTACCGCACCTAACATGCCAATATGATATAGCGCAAGAATTCCATCAGAACTTCTTAACCACCAATAGGGTGAACACTTCATCATACAAAAACCTTTTACTTAACTCAATTCAAGAGTACCATCTCAACACACGAGTGAATTCTCACAATCACCCAACATGCAAATCCTTAAGTAGTAGTCTATACCACCATAACCCTTCCGGGATCTGCCTACTCCTAACAGGCCATAGCTGTCACGACCCAAAATCCCTAAGGTCATGATAGCGTCGGACATCATTGTCAGGCAAGCCAAATTATTAATTAGTCAAAATAAATTCCTGTTTATCATTTATGAAAAATTATTTCCTTTCACTTTATTACATGTTAACTAAATAAAGTTTGCCAAGTAAAATAATAGTTTAAATATTACTCTTTAGCAAAATATATCCCAACACATATCCCAGAACCCGGTGTCACAAGTACATGAGCAATTTCTAAGAATTTATACAATCATCACAAAGCCTATTTGAAATACAAATTAGACAAGGAAGTTTAAAAATGAAAGTAAATACAGTACGAGGGAGACTCTGTCAGCTGCGGATCGCCTCCGGATGATGCAGCTCGTCTAAGTCTGCCGAATCCTCCACATTGCTATGAAAGTACCTATGCAATAAAATGCACAGCAAGTGTAGCATGAGTACAAAAACAACGTGTACTTAGTAAGTCGCCCGCCTAACCTCAGACAGGTAGTGACGAGAGATCGAATTAGACACTCACTAAGGTCCAGCAAATTAATTAACCGCATATGATGAGCATGGTAGGCATGTAAAGGTAGTAAAGAAGAAATATATATAAGGTATTGAAATCCAAGTAAATACCGGTAATAAACAAACAGTTACCACTTCCTCGTTTTCCCCCAAATATTTTAAATAAACAATTTCCTCTTTGTTTTACCCCAAATATCTTATCACTTTAAAAATCCATGAAAAATATTTAACAATTTAGCATGCGCATACGGGATAAGGACAACCGGCCTAAGCCGTCATAATAATCATCTCTGTGCTCTTCCGAGGATCGAACAGCCCGTACCATAAGTGCACCTCTCAATATAATAATCATCTTTGTGCACTGCCGAGGGTCGAACGGCCCGTACCATAAGTGCATTTTAAATCTGTCGTGGCGTATGGTCGGCTCCCATGAGAGTGGGGGAAATAACACTCCGCTCGCGGAATGTAAATTGTGAAGCAGTCACATGTAGTCATGCACAATCAACAGTCCACCCTGAATATGTTGGGAAAACAAGTAACCAAGTAAATGACAGATTTCTCTTTAAAAACCACAAAATAGTATTTAAATTCCTTTTTCGAAATTCACTTGCCAAGTTTTTAAAATGTTTAATAATACAACCTTATCCGGAAATACAATTGCCCGCGAATTAAATCAATTCTTTTTTTAGATGATTTAGAAAATAAACTCTAATCTTCCTTAGTCATTTAATTACAATTTTGAGTATATTAGCAGTCTAATATCACAGAAAAGATCACAGGTACAACAGGTAAGGCATGCTAGTGGGTCCTAGGCTACCCGAACATGGCATAATAGTAGCTACACACGGACTCCCGTCACCTCGTGCGTACGTAGCCCCCGCAGATAGTCACACATACTAATTAGTTCACTTAGGGGGATAATTCCCCTGATGCGAGGCTAGAATTCATAGTTTAACATGTTATATGCCTTACATTTTATGTGCGTTAATGATAAAAATACACTTTTTATGTGCTTAATGGAGTTTATTTCATGTGTAGGTGAATTGGAGATGGAAACCGAGCTAAATGTATGCAAATACGTCGAAATACGCTTGAGAGGCGAAGAGGGAACACCCTGGCCTTATCCAGGCGTTTGCTTTCTAAAGCTAGGTTGGCCCTGGCGTTAACGCCCCCTAAAGCTAGGCCTGGCCTGGCCTTATCCAGGCCTTAGAGCCAAAACGCCTGGTCTCCTGGTTCTGGTCAATTTCGAGTTTTGACGAGTTTAAGTGTTTCCCGGTTGAAATAGAAGTCTCCTAAACGTTTAGGGTTTGTCCTAAACTTATAAATAGATCCCAAAAACACAACGTAGGGAGAGATTCGAAGAGACGGACGGCAAGACATCAATTTGTACAGATTTTCTTCATTACTTTGTAGTTTAATTATGCAAGTTATTTTCGATTTGATTCTTATTAATTTGTTTAGCTAACTTCTTTAATCTAGGGTTTTGGTAGAACCCGTTAGGGTATGAACTTATTTTGTTATTAATATAGTTCTGATTGGTTGATTAATCTCTAATTGTTCAACTACGTTCTTGTTGTAGTTAATTGAATGGCCATCAATTAGCTGTGCCTATTTATTATGTATCTACTTGAGAGAGAGTGCATATTTAGGTAAGTTGTTTGAACAAAATCACTCTCGGAGTATAGACGAAAGTCATAACCGAGGGTTTAGAGGTTAGATTAGAGATACGATACCTCGGGTGCAATCTAAAGTGAATTGTAATGCAATCTAGCTAGCGTAACTTGAGAGAGTGCGTCTAGTAAATTATCATAATTACTTGAGAGAGATTTATGGTAGATAGAGTGTTCATGATTGATAGAGACAACTAATCAAACTATATGAAGTATCCAGGAAGTAAATTCACTGACAGGGGGAACCATAACCTTATACCTTTATCATAATTGTTTACAACACATTGTTAGTAATTGTTAGTTATTATTATTGTCAGTAGAATTAGTAAAACATCACCAATTTATATTAAAAAGTCTTGAGAGAATTGATTGAGTAAAAGTTGCGTATTCTAAAGACTTGATTGATACGTAAATTCCCTGTGGGATCGACTCTGGGCATAATACCCCGGATTATATTTGCAACGCCCGCTTAGTCTTTTATTAGACATAGTTGATCGTGATCAAATTTTGGCGCCCTTGCCGGGGAATTAACGGTATTATCAAGTGTAGCTTTAATTGTACATATTATTAGATTTCAAGTTGAATTTTTTTTTAGTATTTCATTTTTATTTTCTCTATTTTAGTTTTATTTGTTAAAACATGGCATCATGGAATTATGAGAGTTTGGATGTTGGTAATTCTACTTTTGATCCTCATTATGCATATTATGGAGGAAACCACCCAGAGCAAAATTATCAAAATATTCCCGAGAGCGAGTTATGTGCACCAACTCAATCTTATGTGTGGAATGAGTGTGATATGTGTGGTGGTCAAGATGGTCACTTCCAGGGTTGTGCTTATATTTCTTATCTTCCCCCAAGCCCTTTCTTTGATGATTCTTCTTTTTCCTTTGAAGTTAATAGAAATAAAGAACTCAGTGATGATGAATAGAAAAGGCTCGAGGATATGATGAAGTGCATTCTGGAACAACAGGAGGAGTAACAACTGCGGGTAAAAAGGCAAGATGAAACTATTCGCAACTTGGAGGCTCAAACGAGTCAACTAGTTGAAGATTTTAAAGCTCAATATGCCAATATTATGGATAGTAGCCAGGAGCAGTGTACATCAGAGATGAAAATTGAGGTGCCAATGGAGGTGTCCAAAGTAGAAACGCAGCACACTAACCAACTAGAATTTGAGGATGTCGATGCNCTCTAGTGTTATTGTGGTTGAGGATGTTGAAAGTCCTGCAGTTCATGTGTTTGAGCGCATTGGTCCTCACTCCAAACATTTTTCCACATTGTGCTTGGATGAGGATATGGAAATAGAGTCATCTGAGCCGATTGAGGAGTCAAGGAATGAGGAAGAGGATACTTACATTCTGGAATTTTTCGTGCCAGAAAGACAGGACTACATACCTCATGTAAAAGCCAAGAAGTATAAAATAATACAATGGTTGCTTGGGCCAATTATATTTGTTCCACCACCCATGGAGCATAACCGAAAACTTGATGCCAAATTGGGGGTGCAATTCATAAGTTCGAAGTGGAGGCAGAAAGTGATTCACGTCGTGCCGCGACGTTAAATCAAGCGCTTGTTGGGAGGCAACCCAGCTTTACTGCTTTATTTTATTTTATTTTATTTTACTTGTGTTTTAGTGTATTTTTGTAGTGTCAATTTTTTATTTTTTTTAGGAGCATGGAACGCAAGCCACTGGAAGGATGCAATAGCAAATCAGATGGTTGGAACTAAATGTGAGGTACCCGCATGAAGGACCAGGCCTGGGAGAAGTCTGAGTACCCCATGAGATGCTAGTGCTTCGGCCTTTGGCCTACCAGGGAGTTTCTTTTTTCCCTCTTGTATGCATAGGTGCGCATTGGGGACAATGCACAATTTTAAGTGTGGGGTGAGGAGATTGTCTGGTGACTTTCTATGCTATTTAGTTGTGTTAGATTAATGGACTCTTCCTGACAATGGAATTCCTAGACAGTTTTCTTGAGGGAAGTAAGTCTAGAGAAAATACCAAAAAGATTTTTTGTTTTAAGTAGTGTAGTAACTCCCCCTTGCTTTTTCTTTGGACCACGGTTATTTTCCAAGGGTTTTTAATTGAACCGGGTGTAGGTAGTTTTAATTTTTAGGAGTAGAAATCAT
>ML425607.1:133451-178346 GCA_005239525.1 Nicotiana knightiana | reverse complement strand
AAGAAAATTAGTATTAGGCATAGTGGTTTTTGGAGAAACCGTTTGCTTATTGTCTAAGGTGTGGTTTTTTGAATAGGCTAGTGGTTTCATCTTTAGTAATGAGTGGTTGAGTATTAGCTTTTGAGGGCAGATTATGTGTGGGATGATCTTTAGATATATATTGAAGCACTTGAGTGTCCAAATACTTGCGTGTATTAGCTTTAAACGATTTAACCGATATACCTGGAGCATTACTGCTTTTTGTTCGAGTGTTGATAGGTTGAGAAGGAATTTTTCTACCTTGATTTCTTCTCTTATTGAATGAAACAGTGATCCATTATGCTTCAGTATCTCCCTTTGTAATTGTAGGTTGATGTTCTTGTCCGGTATGGTGAGGATCATTGCCATGTTTGTTTATATAGTTGCACTGTCTCATTGTGTGACCAAATCGACCACAATTTTTACAAAGAAAATCTCCCCCTTCATAATGAATGTATCGCTTGTGGTGTCCAACAAATAGGTAGGGTTGGACTGAGATATCTATAACAGAATACAAATGAAGTAGAAGGGGATGCCAAGGCCTACGGATGCCTGCAAAACTACCTCGGGGTCTCCACTGGACTGAAGGAAACAAGCTCGATCTATGGTCTGAAGGGTCCAGTACCGGGACCTGCACACAAAGTGCAGAGTGTAGTATCAGTACAACCGACACCATGTACTGAGTAAGTGACGAGCCTAACCTCGACGAAGTAGTGACGAGGCTAGGACACAACAATCAAATAAACATGTGCAATTTAATAATGTACAGAAATGATAACAATGACAAGAATAAGAAGCGAAACATGAAAATAAAAGGGGAGCATGTTGAGGGAGAGAATATCAAGTAATGAAAATAACGAATTAAGGAAAAATTCAAATCTCAACTTAAACAGCACAAAAGAGCAACACAAGGAAGACAATGCATGACATCACCCTTCGTGCTTTTATCCTCATCCTCACCAAACAGTAAATATAAATGCACGACATCACCCTTCGTTATTTTACTCTCGTCCTCACCAAACAGTAAATATAAATTGCACGGCATCACCCTTCGTGCTTTTACTTTCATCCTCACCAAAAAGTAAATATAAATTGCACGACATCACCCTTCGTGCTTTTACCTCACATAATCATGGAACAACATTATCTTTCGTGCATTATCACTCATGTCATGGAACAACATCACCCTTCGTGCTTTTACAATCACAATATCGGCACGGCATCACCCTCCATGATTTACACTCTCTCACAATATCACACACGGCATCACCCTTCGTGCTTTACACTCTTCCTCACCCAAACAATATCAATAACAATAATTCGGTAAGGAAAATCAACAATGATAGAGCCAAACGTCTCGGCAAGGGAAACAACTATAACCAATATCACTCAATACATAACTTCTTATAAAAATGCTCAATTGAAACTAATAGTCAACACGTGACAAGATCAAGGAATTTCCACCAACATGAACAGCTATAAAGTGAAACTCAAGTCACACTTAACGGAAAACAACATAAATCACAATATTCGACTCACGGGCATGCTTCACACCAACGTATAGGTACTCATCACCTCGCCTATGCGTTGAACATGATACTTTACGCATAACAAATAGGACACAACACCTATTCCCTCAAGCTAAGGTTAAGCCAAACACTTACCTCAAATTTCGCGACCAAACTCAAGCCTCTATTACCGCTTTCCCTTTTGAATTTGACTCCAATTCACTTGTATCTAGACATATTAAACTCAATAACATCAATAAATGTCAAAAATTTCCATCCCAACGCTTAATTATAGGTTTTACATCATTTTCTCCAAAAAGTAAAAAATCAACCCCGGGCCCGCTTGGTCGAAACACGAGGTTCGGACCAAAACCCGATCCCACGAGCCCGAATATGTAATTAGTTTCGGAATCCGACCCCAAATCGAGGTCTAAACTCCCAAATTTGTAAAAAAACAAATTCTCTTAATTTAAATTTAAATTCGGGAGTTTCTAAATTTAAACTCCCGAATGCCAAATTACGAACTCTGCAGTCAGCATAACTCTTCTGCCTGGACTGAGTTGTACGAAGTCTATCCTGAATGATCTTAACCTTATCCAAGGCATCCTGCACTAACTCTGTACCCAACAACCGAGCCTCTCCCGGCTCAAACCACCCAACCAACGACGGACACCGCCTACCATATAATGTCTCATAAGGAGCCATCCGAATACTTGACTGATAGTTGTTGTTGTACGCAAACTCAACAATGACAAGAACTGATCCCAAGATCATCCAAAGTCAATGACAGAAGCTCGTAGCATATCCTCAAAAATCTTAATAGTACGCTCGGGCTGTCCGTCCGTCTGAAGATGAAATGTTGTGCTCAACTCAACTCTCGTGCCCAACTCACACTGAACTGCCCTCTATAAATGCGAGGTAAATTGCGTACCTCGGTCGGAAATAATATACACGGGCACACCATGAAGGCGAACAATCTCCTTAATTTAGATCTCTGCCAATCTCTCCGAAGAATAGGAAGCTGCCAAAGGAATGAAATGCGCTGACTTGGTCAGCCTATCCACAATGACCCATACTGCATCGAACTTCCTCTGGGTCCGTGGTAGTCCAACAACGAAACCCATGGTGATACGCTCCCACTTCCAGTCATGAATCTCATACTTTATCTTTTGACAATTCAAGCACCGAGCTACATATTCTACAATATCCTTATCCATCCTCCTCCACCAATAATGCTGCCGCAAATCCTTGTAAATATGTGGGGCCCCCGGATGGATAGAATACCGGGAACTATGGGCCTCCACAAATATAAACTCACGAAGTCCATACACATTGGGAACACAAATACGACCCTGCATCCGTAAAACTCCATCATCGCCAACTATAACCTGCTTGGCATCACCGTGCCGGACCGTATCCCTAAGGAAACACAAATGGGGGTCATCATACTGCCGGTCTCGAATACGATCAAATAATGAAGATCGAGCAACTGGATAAGCTAGAATACGGCTAGGCTCAGAAACATCCAATCTCATGAATCGATTGGCTAAAGCCTGAACATCCAAAGCAAGCTGCCTCTCTCCGACCAGAATATACGCAAGACTACCCATGCTGGCTGACTTCCTACTCAAAACATCAGCCACCACATTGGCCTTCCCCGGATGATATAAGATGGTGACGTCATAGTCTTTCAACAGCTTTAACAATCTCTTTTGCCTCAAATTCAACTCCTGCTTAAACAAATATTGCAAACTCTTGTGATCCGTGAACACCTCACATGACACGCCATACAAATAGTGCCTCCAAATCTTCAGCGTGTGAACAATGGCTTCTAGCTCCAACACTACACCAAGTCCAACCCGAGATGCATCACAATACACAGTATATGGCCCTAAACCTGTGGGCAAAACCAACACCGCTGTCGTGGTCAAGGCTTCCTTGAGCTTATGAAAGCTTGCCTCACACTCATCTGAACACCTAAACTGGGCACCCTTCTGAGTCAACCTAGTCATCACGGCTGCAATAGATGAAAATCCTTCCACAAACTGACGATAGTAACCTGCTAAGACCAAGAAACTCTGAATCTCTGTAGCTGATGTGGGTCTAGACCAATCCTTGACTGCTGAAATCTTCTTGGGATCCACCTAGATACCCTCTGCTGATACAACGTGACCCAGGAATGCAACTGAACTCAACCATAACACACACTTATAAAACATAGCATACAACTGATTGTCCTTCGATGTCTGAAGAACGACTCGAAGGTGATGCTCGTGCTCCTCCCGGCTGCGGAAATAAATCAAAAAATCAGCAACGAAGACAATCACGAAGGAATCAAAATAAGGTCTGAACACTCGGTTCATCGAGTCCATAAAAGCTGTTTGAGCATCTGTAAACCTTAATGGCATCACTAAGAACTCATAATGCCCGTACCGAGTGCGGAAAACTATCTTACGAACATAGGATGCCCTAATCCTCAACTGGTTGTAGCCGGATCTCAAATCAATCTTCGAAACTACCTTGGCACCCTGGAGCTTATCAAGCAAATTATCAATTCGCGGCAATGGATACTTGTTCCTGATGGTAACCTTGTTCAATTGTCGATAATCTATACACATCCTCATCTACCCATCCTTCTTCTTAACAAACAGCACTAGCGCACCCCAAGGCGAGACACTAGGCTTAATGAAGCCTTTATCAAGAAAATCCTGCAACTGTTCTTTCAACTCCTTCAACTTTGGCGGGGCCATACGATATGGCGGAATAGAAATGGGCAGAGTGCCCGGAGCCAAATCAATGCAAAAGTCAATATCCCCGTCGGGTGGCATACCCGGCAGGTCTACAAGAAACATCTCTGGATACTCACGAACAACGGGCACAGACTCCATAGAAGGAACCTCGGCAGTAGAATCATGAATGTAGGCCGAATAGGCCAAACACCCCTCCTCAACCATGCATCGAGCTTTCATGTATGAGATAACCCTGCTGGAAGAACGACCAGGAGTCCCTCTCCACTCCAGTCGAGGCATACATGGCAATGCTAAGGTCACGGTCTTGGCATGACAATCCAGTAGGCATGATAGGGCAACAGCCAATCCATGCCAAAGATGACATCAAAATTAACGATATCCAAGAGCAGAAGATCTACATTGGTCTCAAGACTACCAATAACCACTACACATGAACGGTAGACACGATCTACCACAGTAGAATCACCCACTAGTATAGACACATATACATAATTACTTAGAGAATCACGAGGCATAACCAAATAAGGAGCATAATAAGATGACACATATGAATATGTGGACCCTGGGTCAAATAAGACTGAAGCATCCCTGCTGGAAACTGAAACCATAGATATGATAACCGCATCGGAGGCCTCAGCCTCAAGTCTGGCTGGAAAAGCTTAACATCGGGGTTGGGCCCTACCAATATGAACTACATCTCTGGGACGGCCTCCAACTGGATGACCTCTACCTCTAGCGGCCTGGCCTCCACCTCTAACGGCCTGACTTCCACCTCTAACACCTCGACCCCCACTTCTAGTTGGCTGAGCGGGCGGTGGACCATCTGGTGTGGGAACCATGGCACGAGAACCCTGGTGTTGAGAACTGCTCGATGCTCGAGGGTAAAATCTAACAATGTACCCCAGAACTCCACAAGTATAACAAGATCTCGGCTGCTGAGGCTGCTGGCCCTGAAACTGTCTGTGACGACCTGAATAACAACCCTGAAAACTCTGGAGCGGCTGTGCACTGATAGGAGCTGATGGTGCACTGTAGGGCAACTGATAAGAATACTGCATGTGGGAACCATGGCCACCTGGAGCACCACGAGAAGCCTGAAGTGGTGACTGAAACGGCCTAGGAGGATGGCCCCTACAAAAAGAATCCCTGCCTCCAGATGAGGCACCACTGAACCGGCCAAAATGACGAGGCCTTTTGTCAGACCCCTGACCATCCCCTTGTGATAGAACCATGTCCACTCATCTGGCCCCATTGGTTGCATCCTGAAAGGAAATATCACCCCATGCCTCTCTAGACATCTGCAATCTGATCGGCGGAGCTCGTCCCTCAATAAACCTCCTCACCCTCTCTCGGTCGGTGGGAAGTATCATAATAGCATGGCGGGCCAAGGTAATGAATCTGGTCTCATACTGAGTGACGGTCATAGAACCCTGCTAGAAACGCTCAAACTGCCTCCTAAAATCCACTCTCTGAGTGATAGGGAGAAACTTCTCCAAGAACAAATCGGAGAACTGGGCCCAAGTCAAAGGCGGTGATCTAGATTGTCTAGTCAAACAATAATCTCTCCTGCAGGTCTTGGTAGAATCAAACAGACAAAAAGTAGCAAAGTTGACCCCATTCGTATCCACTATCCCCATGTTCCGTAGAACCTCATGGCAGTTATCCAAATAGTCCTGGGGATCCTCCGAAGATGCACCGCTGTAAGTAGTAGTGAAAAGCTAGGTGAACCTGTCCAACCTCCATAAGCATCAGCAGACATAGCTTCCCATCATCGGTCTGAGCAATAATACACGACTGAACTACCCCAGCTGGCTGAGCTACTGGAGTCTGAAACTGAGGAGCCAACTGCTCCGGAGTGCGAGCAGCGGGAGTCTGAGCTCCTCCCCAGCCTGAGAGACGGTTGGTGTTGCAGGAAGCAAACCTGCCTGAGCGACACTTTCCATGAGGCCCACTAGATAGACTAGAGCATCCTGGAGTACCGGGGTGGCAATGACCCCTCGGTAACCTGAGCCGGTCTAACCGGTACTGTCAGGGCAGGAACCTCATCAAAAAACTCTACCTGAGGCTCCGCCACTAGGATTGCTTCTCTGTGATGAGCTCTACCCCTGCCTCGGCCTCTAGCACGGCCTCGGCCTCGTCCTCGGCCCCTCGTAAGAGCTCCAACTGGAGGCTCGGGCTGTTGATCAGTGGATGAAGAAGCATGTGTTCTCGCCATCTGCGAGAGAATAGAGTATAAATTCAGTTAGCATTGACAATTCAAATTGCACGACAGAGAAGAATAGTTGTGAAGTCATTACTAAGCTCTATAGCCTCTAGGGGATAAGCACACACGTCTCTTTACTGATCCCCCAGACACTACTAAGCTTGTCCGTGAATTGTGACACCTATGAAACCTAGTTCTCTGATACCAACTTGTCATGACCCGAATTTCCCACCGTCGGGACCGTGATGGCTCCTAACGTTGAACCCGCTAGGGAAGCCAACGTTACTATTTATTTACCTTTTTCATTTATTTATTTTTACAGATAATAGGCGATGCGAATTAGCAGAGATAAAAGTGCGGAAGAAATAGAATCTAACAACCTTTTAAAATACTATCACTAAACTCATAATAACATTTCCCAGAACTTGGTGTCACACTTTCACGGACTATCAACGAATACTACAAATAAGGGGTTTGAATGAAAGTAAATAGATCTGTTTCTGGAATATATAGAACAAAATACAAATGAAGTACAAGGGGACGCCAAGGCCTGCGGACGCCTGCAGAACTACCTCGGTGTCTCCACTGGACTGAAGGCAGCAACCTCGATCTATGGTCTGAAGGGTCCAGTACCGGGATCTGCACACAAAGTGCAAAGTGTAGCATCAATACAACCGACCCCATGTACTGAGTAAGTGTCGAACCTAACCTTGGCGAAGTAGTGATGAGGCTAGGACATAACAATCAAATAAACATGTGCAGTTTAATAATGTACATAAACGATAATAATGACAAGAATAAGAAGCTAAGCATGATAAAGAAAGGGGATCATGCTGAGGGAGAGAATATCAAGTAATGAAAATAATGAAGTAAGGCACAATTCAAATCTCAGCTTAAGCAGAAAATAGCAACACAAGGAAGACAATGCACGACATCACCCTTTGTGCCTTTACCGTCGTCCTCACCAAACAATAAATATAAATGCACGGAATCACCCTTCGTGCTTTTACTCTCGTCCTCCCCAAACAGTAAATATAAATTGCACAGCATAACTCTTCGCACTTTTACTCTCGTCCTCACCAAAAAGTAAATATAAATTGCACGGTATCACCCTTTGTGCTTTTACCTTACATAATCATGGCACGACATTATCCTTCGTGCATTATCACTCATATCATGGCACGACATCACCCTTCGTGCTTTTACAATCACAATATAGGCACCGCATCACCCTTCGTGCTTTACACTCTCTTACAATATCATACACGGAATCACCCTTCGTGCTTTACACTCTTCCTCACCCAAATAATATCAATAACAACAATTCGGTAAGGAAAATCAACAATGATAGAGCCAAACGTCCCGGCAAGGGAGCCAACAGTAAAAACAATACCATACAGGCAAGGGAAACAACTATAACCAATCTCACTCAATACATAACTTCTCATAAAAATGCTCAATTGAAACTAATACTCAACACTGGACAAGATCAAGGAATTTCCACCAACATGAATATCTATAAAGTGAAACTCAAGTCATACTTAACAGATACAACATTAATCACAATATTTGACTCACGGGCATGCTTGACACCAACATATAAGTACTCGTCACCTCGCCTATACGTTAAACATGATACTTTACTCATAAAAAATAGGACACAGCACCTATTTCCTCAAGCTAAGGTATAGCCAAACACTTACCTCTAATTATGGGACCAAACTCAAGCCTCAATTACCGCTTTCCCTTTAGAATTTGACTCCAATTCACTTGTATCTAGACATATTCAACTCAATCACATCAATAAATGTCAAACAATTAGATCACAACGCTTGATATAGGTTTTACATCATTCTTCCCAAAAAATCAAAACTCGACCCCGGGCCCGCTTTGTCGAAACACGAGGTTCTGACCAAAACCCGATCACCCATTCACCCACGAACCTGAATATGTAATTAGTTTCGAAATCCAACCCTAAATCGAGGTCTAAACTCCCAAATTTGTAAAATACCTAATTCTCCTAAAATCCCTAATTTCTACCCTTAAGAACATGATTTTGGCCTAGAAATCTAATGGGTGTTAATGAAAATTAAAGAAAACGAGTGTAAGAACACATACCTATACTTTTGTGGTGAAGTCCCTCTTCAAAAATAGCCCAAGGTCGGATTCTATGAAAGAAAATATGAAAATGGGGTATATTCCCATGTTTGCTACTGTTTTTAAAAGACTGGACATTTACTCTATGCATTCGCGTGCCTTTGACCGCGTTCGCATAGGCTTAATCCCCTAGGCCTACGCGTTCGCGAGCTATTGGCCGCATTCGCACATCATTAAGGCTACCCATCCCCCAGCTCCCCTCCTACTATATGCGCTCGCGAAGGCTGGACGCGTTCGCATAGAGCAACCTACCCAAAGCTCCGCGTTCGCGTCCCAGACAGTGCGTCCGTATAGAACAAATCCTGCCCTTTCCCCGTTTACCATTCGTGTTCGCGTGGGTTACCACGCGTTTGCATAGAACAAACACCTGGACACCAGCAAACAACAATAACACCAGATTTTCTAAGTAAAAATCACCTCGACGCCTATCTCAAACTCACCTGATCCGTCGGGGCTCCAAACCAAACATGTACTCAACCTCAAAAATATCCTACGGACTTACTCGTGCGATCAAATCGCAAAAATAACATTGTAAACAACAAATTGAGCATAGAAATCAAAGAAAATCTCAAAACTTTTAAAGTTTCAAATTTTACAAATACGGGTCCGAATTTCGTCAAATGACCTCCGTTCCTTACCAAATTTTACAGGCATACCATAATTATCATATTGAACATGTGCCGGGCAATGGAACAAAAATACGGGCCCGATACCATAAATTTAAAATATAACCAAATTTCCAAAAACTCTTACGTTTTCAGTAAAATAATTTCTTTCAAAAATTCATTTCTCGGACTTGGGACCTCGGAATTCGATTCTGGGCATACACCCAAGTACCATATTTTTCTACGGATCCTCCGGGACCGTCAAATCACGGGTCCGAATCTGTTTACCCAAAATATTGATCGAAGTCAACTTAAATTCAATTTTAAAGGCAAAACTAATATTTTTCTCAGATTTTCATATAAAAGCTTCCCGGCTACACGCCCGGGCTGTGCACACAAAACCAGGTGAGATAAAAGAAGGTTTTCAAGGCCTCGGAACACTGTTCTGACTTATAAAAAAGAGAGATGACTTTTTGGATCATCACACATAGATCTTGAATTTTCCTCTTTAGATAATGTTGTATCATACTTTTTCCTACTAGTTTGATTATGATAGAATTTTTCCATGGTTCATAGATACGATGTCTATCTTCCATGGAGAGGGAAATATTTATAATACCTCTTGTGATATCTTCTGGATCATGCAAAAACTCCTTTTCTTCCATTGAGTTTTTTGTGTAGACCATATCATCTTTTTCTATTGTAGGCGCAAAATCCATTAGATTTGACTCCAACCATTTTTCTTTGAAGGATGAGAACTTTTCCAAATCATTTTGCGACGGGTTGAGATGATGTATGTCGGGTGGTTTTGGAGGGATAGTGTTTTTGTTTTCAAGGGATTGGGAGTTCATCTTAGAGACAGAATCCAGAATTGGTAGTAGTAATGTTATTGGGGAAAGAAACTCTTTTGTAACTTAATCAATCAAGCAAGAGCTTGAAAATTATTTTTGAAGTGCTAAAGGTACTTATTAGTTATTTTAAATACTAGTTAATTTATCCGCGCTTCGCACAACCGAATAACTCATTTTATAAGTTTTGTTGATATTAAAAGGATCAATATTTATATTATCAAAATGAATTAATTAAACGAACAAAAAGATGTTGACATATTTTCTTGTTTTACCTTATGGCTCTTATGCGAAAGTTATTAGCATGTACAACATGTTGTACCTACCAATAATGTTTTAAATTACACTATCATTCAACAATAAATTTAAATAATCTCAAATTTCTGAGGTTTTCTCTCATGGTTCTTCAGACTCTACTACTCCAATTTCTATTAGATTCCATATAATAAGTTGATTGTGCTATTGCTCCAAAAAAGTAAAATTACAGGAAGCTCAATATACATTTCGAGATCTATATTATGCAATAACATACTAAAGAATATTGAGAACCATAAATATTCAGGAACACTAATTACCTTATTTTGTAAATTACAGGGAAAAAAAACAAACGGCTAGGTATATGAACAAAACCAAGAGAATATCACAAATTAATAAGACTCGATGAAATTCTTAACAATTAAAAAGTTATAGGAGGAGAACAAACCATCCAACAATAAGATAGAGAAATAATATATCAAAATTCAAAAAGAATGTCACAATCCAGTTTCCCCTATAGGCCGTGATGGCGTCCAACGTCGCCACTAGGCAAGCCAACGGTGAACTAGTCATGTAGTTGTTCTTTTTAAAAATATCAGAGTAGTTGATTTTTATTTATTAATAGAATGATTAGTAAGAATTTATAGAAAAGTAAAGCATAAACACGCGAGAGAGTAAATATAGTTAATTTAATACCTAAAACCATAAAGTGTCTACTAGAATATTCTCAAAACTCTGTATCACAAGTGCATGAGCAAGTAGTACAATATACAAAACCACCTATACTATTGTTTTGTAGCGACCCGACCGGTCGTTTTGAGCGTTTGCACTTCGGTCGGTAGTTTTCGGGCATGGGTATCTCCTTGTGATGTATTATTATTTGTGTGAATAGTTTGTTTTGGTTTTTAGGATATTCGAAATTTGTTTGGAAGAATGAATTTCATTGTTCAAGCTTTAAGTTGAAAGAGTTGACCTAGTTTGACTTTTTTGTGTATTTGACTCCGGAACAGAGTTTAAATGGTTCCGTTACGTCCGGAAGGTTAATTTTTACTCGGGCGTATGCCCAGATTTGCATGTGGATGTTTCTAGAATGTTTCGACACAAGTTGGCAAAAATTTGAAAATTGAAGGTTTGAAAAATTCATAAGTTTGACCAGAAGTTGACTTTGAGGATATCGGATTCGGATTGTGGTTCCGGGAATTTCAATATCTTCTTCATGTCATTTGGGACTTGTGTGAAAAATTTGGGTTTAGGATGATTTGATACGTTTCGACGCGAGGTTTGGAAATTTAAAGTTCAAAGTACATAGATTTCGATTTGAGGTGTGATTCATCATTTCGATATATTCATTTGTGTTTTGAGGCCTCAAGTAGGTCTGTGCTATGTTATGTGACTTATGGGTATAGTTTGACTTGGTCCCGAGGGGTTCGGGAGTGTTTCAGATTGACTTTGAACAATTTTCTTCAATATTATAGCTGCTGGTTCTGGTGTTCCACACCTGTGATTGGTATTGCGCAGGTGCGATTGTCGCATAAACGTTAATGGAGTAGAAAAAGCAAGATGAGGCTGGGTGAGGAAGACCGCATAAGCGGATTTTTGTAATGCGGGATTGGGAGCGCAGGTGTGGAAATCTTCGCAGAAGCGAAATTTTTCATCCGCAGGTACGGGGGTTGCTGGGCAAAAAAAATTTCGAGGGTTGGTCATTTTTATCACTTATTAAGCTATGGACTTCGGTATGGAGCGATTTTTGGAGAAAGTTTAATCATAAGGATGGGGGTAAGTGTTCTCTACTCGATTTTGGTTATAGTCCATGAATTTATCTTCAATTTTAGCTTTGGTTGGTGAATTTTAAAAAGGAAATTGGCCATTTTGTCCTATGATTTCATAATATGAAATTTTAGTTTTGAACAAAGATTTGAGGTTTGATTTGAGTGAAACTAGTATGGTTGGACTTGTAATTGAATGGGTTATCAGATTTTGTGACTTTTGTCGGGTTCCAAGGAACGGGCCCGAGTTGGGCTTTTGGGCCAATTTCGGGCTTTGATTCAAGATCTGATCTTTTACGATCGAGATTGGTTCATTTAGCATTGTTTGATGTATTTGAATTGTTGTTGGATAGTTTTGAGTCATTCGGAGATCGGGACGCTCGGGATGGAATCTTTGGAGAATCGCTTAGCTTGCTCGGCATTGCATTGGCTCGTTCGAGGCAAGTAACTCTTCTATACTTAGTGTTGAAGGTATGAAATACCTAATTTTGTGCAATGTGATCGGTGTTGAGGTGACACACATGATACTTTTGCGGTACTGTGTAGTTACCTGACCTTACAAGTAATCATGAAATTTCTACGTACTTGAGATATTGAGTTGTGATCCATGTTAGACACCATGTCTAGGCTACATGCTTATCCTGTTGGGATCCACTGAGGTCACTTCTACTGTTGAGTTATCTGCTTTCAATGTTTTATATAATCAGTCATACGCATTCATATGCATATCATATCTCAATCTTTGTTGCTTTTTATTGATACATCACATCATCATATCCGGGCTAGTTTCATGACATTGTGAGCCCCAGAGAGAGAGAGATTGATGATTGAGTGAAGTCGAGGGCCTGATTGCGAGGATATTTATGGGATCGGGCTGCACGTCGCAACATGTTTCATTGATTTATGCCATGATTGTCTTGGTATAGCGCTTGAGCTGTAGAAGCCCTCCGGAGTCTGTACACACCCCTAGTGAGCGCAGGTACCTACTGAGTGCGAGTGTGAGTGTGAGTGCCGAGTGCCGAGTGTCGAGTGATTGGGAGGACTAAGTGACTATGAGAACTGAGTGACTGGAGGATTGAGTGAAATGATACTCTAAGAGTATACATATGGTTCTATCACTGAGTCGCATCGCAATTGATATGCACATGATATATGGGCATATAGATACATTTTCCTCATGTTTTACGGTATCACGTCATTCATGACTTCTCACATATATTGACATATGGGCATCAAGAGGCATTTTATACTTGCTATCTGGAGAGAATAGGAAACATCATATTTACTGTTGAAAGGATTTCGGTAAAATGTTGGGTTTTCACTGATATACTTGAAAAGCGGAACTTTTTTTGGAAAACTATGAAAAGGCTGAGCATTTTGTCTCTGAGTTACTTCTTTACTTAATTTGCATTACGTTATTATGTATTGTCGTTGGCTATTGGTGTTGGACCAGACCTATGTTTTAGCTCGTCACCACTTTCAACCTAAGGTTAGGTCTGTTACTTACTCAGTACATGGGTGATGCGAGACTAAAATGCATAGTTTAATATGTAATATATCTTACATTTGAGGTGCATTAATGATAAAAATACACTCGTTATGTGCTTAAGGGAGTTTATTTCATGTGTAGGTGAATTGGAGATGGAAACGGAGCTAAACGGATCCAAATACATCGAAAAATACGTGAAAGGAGACACCCGGGCGATAGCCGGGCGACAGAGCCCTACAGCCTGACCCTACCTGGCGTTAGCCAGGCCTTAGGGCTGAAACGCCAGCCCTAACCTGACGTTAGCCAGGCGTTAGGGCTGAAACGCCAGCCCTAGCCTGGCGTTAGCAGGCCTTTGTGTCCAAACGCCTGGGGTTCCCAGTTCGGCCAAATCCGAGTTTTGACGAGTTTAAATGTTTCCCGGTTGAAATAGAAGTCTCCTACACGGTTAGGGTTCTCCCTAAACATATAAATAGACTCCTAAAACACAAATACAAGAGGATTCAAAGAGAGACGGAGAAGATTCAGAAGGATTTCAAAGGATTCAACAAGAAACCACCATAGAAGTGACAAACATTGATTTCTACATCTAGTATTCATTACTTTGTATTTCAATTATGAAGTTTCTTTTAGTTTTGATTCTCAATAACATGAGTAGCTACTTTCATTAGTATAGGGTTTTGGTAGAACCCGTTGGGGATGAATTCATTGTGAAATTAATATATTTTGGTTGATTAATCTCTTTTTGTTCAACTACGTTCTTATTGTAGTTGATTGAAAGGGCCCTTGATTAACTATTCCTATTTAATATGTATCTACTTGAGAGAGAGTGCATATTTAGGTAGTTTCTTGAACAAAACCACTCCTGGAGTATAGACGAAAGTCATAACCGAGGGTTTAGAGGTTAGATTAGAGATAACGATACCTCGGGTGCAATCTAAAGTGAACTGTATTGCGATCTAGCTAGCGTAACTTGAGAGAGGGCGTTTAGTAAATTATCATAATTACTTGAGAGAGATTTATGATAGTTATAGCGTTAATGATTGACAAAGATAGCCAATTAAACTATAAGAATTGTCCAAGGAAGAATTCACCAACGGGGGAAACCATAACTAGACCCTTTATTATCATTATTACATTAACTTGTTAGTTAATTGCTAGTTTATTATTATTGATTTAAGAATTAGTCAAACATCACCAAATTCATATTCAAAGTCTTGAGAAACTTGATTTAGCAACAGTTTAGTATTTTATAGACTCAATTGATACGTAAATTCCCTGTGGCATCGACTCTGGACGTAATACCCTGATTATATTTGCAACGCCCGCTTAGCCTTCTACAAGACATAGTTGAGCGTGATCAAATTTTGGCACTGTTGCCGAGGATTTAACGGTATTATCAATTGGGTTGAAAGAAATACAAAAATTCTGAAACATAGTCAATTTTCTTTGAATTTTTCGTTTTCACATTGAAAGTTTAACGTTTGCTAAGTATTGCAGGTGTATGCCTAGAAACTGATCGAGGACTGGTGAAGTAATTTAAGCCTTATCATACCCTGAGAAAGTTTTCAGGACCATAAACCGAACCAACCGGAAAAGCAAACATCAACCACAAATTGAACAAATTGAAACCGACATGGAAGATCCACACAACCGGAATAATCATGGGGGTGACGTGGTAGACCCAGTCGATCAAATAGGTGCAGAGGCTCCTTTATATGACTGGGCACAACCCACAGCTGAGAATTTGGCCACGGCAATACTGGTTCCTCAAATACAGGCCGAGTCCTTTCAGATTATAAATAATACACTGCACATATTGCAGAACAAAGGTCTATTCTCAGGGTTGTACATTGAAGACCCTCAACAGCATTTAAAGAACTTCCTGTCAATTTGCAAAACTCAAAGGCAGCCAAACGTCACTCAGGAGGCAATAAAATTGTTGTTCTTTCTATTCTCAGTGACTGGTGCTTCCCAGACTTGGCTCAACTCACTCCCCATCAATTCTNACCAGTGGAAACATTACAAGAGACATGGGAAAGATTTAAGAGTATGCTGGTTATCTATCCACATCATGGCATTCCTGAGCAAATGTTGGGGCAGCGTTTTTACATGGGTTTGGCTGTTACTGTGAAAGCAAATGTTGACGCTTCAGCTGGAGGAGCATTCCTGAGCAAATCGTGGAGAGAGAGTCAAATCTTACTTGATAAAATGGCACAATGCCATTCGACCCATCTAACACCATTGCAGGNATTGGTAATCACTGGAATACAGAAAGCCATCACCCCCCTTACCCAGAAAATATGAATTATGTGTCAAATTATGGAAGCCAGAGATAAGGGGGCAGAATTGGGGTCAACAAGTCCAACCATATAGGCCACCCCAACAACAAAACAGTTGAAATATGGGCGTCAGGGGACCGCAAGGTAATGCAGCACCATTTCAGAGGCCACAAAGCTATAATCATCAGAATCAGAAACAATCTTACTACCCTTCTCAGCAACAACAAGGGGGAAGGCAAGAAGATGGGTTTGCCAGGTTAGAAGCTGTGATGCAGCAGGTAATTGGGTCAAATGCAAAAATCAGTTAGAGAGTAGATGTTCATGATGCAGCTATAAAAAATATTAAAGTAGAGTTGGGGTAGATATCTATGGCAGTGAATAATCGACCTCCTGGAACATTACCTGTAGATACTCAGATAAATCCTATTGACCAGGTTCCAAGGCAGCTGATGGAAGTGACTCTTCGCAGTGGCAGAGAATTAAATGTGGATCTGGAAAGAGCTCATGAAATCAGGCAAACCCAAACATTGATACCCATGCAGGTTGAATTTGACGATTCAGCAACCTTGACTAATGCAACAGTGCAACCTAATGAAGAAACACCCAGTGCACATATTGATACTGAAAAAGAAGTGGAGATGACTCAGAAGCCAGTAGTTGAGGTGGTGGTTGAGAAAGAAAATTCCCAAATCACTGGAAAAAAGAGACCACCAGCTCCATCCCCTCAGAGGCTGGCTAAATACCAAAAGGATGAACAGTACAAGAAGTTCTTGGACATGCTCAAGCAGATACAGGTAAATATTCCATTGATTGATGCATTGAAAGAAATGCCTGGGTATGCTAAAATGATGAAAGAATTGATGTCCAGAAAAGTTGACTTCCAAGATCTAGCTACTATCACCTTACTCAGACTTGTAGTGCGGTGGTGACACATCCTATTGCTGAGAAGTTGTATGACCCAGGGAGTTTTACAATTCCTTGTACCATTGGCAATTTCTCTTTCACCAAAGCTCTATGTGATTTGGGGACCAGCATTAATCTGATGCCGCTGGCCATATATAAATGACTGGGAATAGGTAGAGCTAGGCCCACATCCATGCTACTGCAACTTGCTGATAGGATNTTGGCCACAGGCAGAGCTCTTATTGATTGTAAGACTGGTGAACTGAAGATGAGGCTTAACAATGAAGAAATCACTTTCAACGTTCAGAAATCTATGAGGAAACCCAGTGAGTTTTCCAACTGCTCTCTGATTGATGCTCTGAATGTGCTACCAGAAAAAGATGACGCTTTATTGTCTGTTGGGAACCCTTTAGATGAATGTTTCACGAATTTGGATGATATGAACGGTGAAGAACTAGCAGATTGGGTGTCAGCACTTGAGGAAAAACATGTATGGAAATAGGCTCTCGAATTTGATTCGTTACATTTAGAGAAAAGTGAGAACCTGCAGGCCAAGCCATCTAGTGAAGCACCACCCATGTTAGAACTGAAATCGGAGGATGCTAATGTTGTAGACAAGATACTAGATTTAACCAAAGACATCGATGATACATAATTTGTTGAATCTAGTGTCGTTATTGTTGAGGATGCTGGTACACCCTCCAACCATATGTTCAAATTGTGTTTGGGTAATAATATGGAAATATAGTTATCCTAACCACCTGATAAATTGATAGATAAAGAACAAGATGCCTACATTATTGAGTTCTTCTTGCCAGAAAGTAAGGAGTACACATTTTGTCGCAAGGCCAAGAAACGCAGATTATTACATGGTTTTATTGGGCCGGGCAGATTTTTTCAACCACCCCATGAGCATGATCATAGAGCAGAATCAAATATGGGGGTTCAATTCAAAAGTTCAAAGTGGAGGCATAAAGTAATTAAAGCATGTGCTCAAAGGAGCATGAAAGCGAGGGGATGTCGACACTAGTGGACCAGGGAGTTTCTTACACCTTCCTTTTATTTCCTGTTTTGTCTATATGTGATGCACTGAGGACATTGCATGATTTAAGTGTGGGGCGTTGTACATAATTGTTGTGATTTGTTGTGTGCATTCTTATTAGTAGTTTTTGTTTTTCCTGTTGATAAGTTTTTATAATTGTGATTTGTTGTGTGCATTCTTATTAGTAGTTTTATTTTTTCCTGTTGATAAGTTTTTATTTATTTATTTTTTTTAAATAAGTGTTTATTTTTTTAGAAATATGTGGACTCTTCCTGACGATGGATCTCCTAGACAGTTTTCTTGAAGGAAATGAGTCTAAAGAAAATAACAAAAAAATATTATTTTAGGTAGTGTAGTAATTCCCCCTTGGTTTTTCTTTGGACCATGGTTCTTTTCCAAGGGTTTTTAATTGAAGCGGGTGTAGGTAGTTTTTAATTTTTAGGAGTAGGAATCATATGGTTAAGAGCTTAATAGGAGTAATATCTCGAAACGTGATAATTCCTTGAGAATAGTCAGTACTTTGGTTGTGACGCTTAGGCTCATTTTTTGACTCTAGAATAAATACCTTAAATCATGGATTCTTAAGACTTGCTTAACTGTTGTGACTGGAGTGTCGTGATTAGAGCCAATCTTGAGTGAGTTGTGTGCCATGTGTGTGTGAGATTTGAATGTTATTCTGTGCATTGCATCTGATGTCTAGAACTTGCCCCGTGTGTGTGCGAAGCGAAATAGAAGTTTTATTCAGTCTTGGAAGTGATATAGGCATTTCTTTCTTGATCCAATTATCTATATTTTACCCACCTATTTGTGTTGTATCGTCGTTAACCCCTTTGAGCCTATAATCCTGTTTCTTTGGAAACTACGTTACAAGCCATATTCTCTTTGCTTGAATCGATCTTATATTTGAACCTTGTCACCTCTCGTAAGCACTTGAAATGTTATGAAATATGAAAAAGTTAAAGTGTTGGGTGGTAGGTTGGTTTGTGAGGGGAATAACTGAAATAAGGAGAAAGGTGCACGTTTGAAAATGTAAGAGTCACTTGAAAAAGAAGAAAAGAAGAAAAAAAAAAGAAATAAATAACCAGTTGTGTTGTTTTGAAAGAAAAAAAAAGTATATGTGGTGACTCTTAATGTAATTGTGCTTAAAGAAGTATGGGGTAATAACATCGATGTGGAGGTGGAGTTTGGCTTATTATAAGGTTGAGGTTGAACGCGAAAGTATATATATTAAAGTGCTTAGGGAGGTGTAGTCACTTTTATATCCAAATGTATCCTACCCGTCCCGCAGCCTACATTACAACCAAATTAAATTCCTAATTGATCCTAACCTGAATGAGCTCGATTAGTAGAGTATTACACTACGGGCAAGCCTATGGTACGTCTTGTGTGGCATATGAATGTCTTATTTCTGAGAGCGAGTGAATTCTTTCTATCTTGAGTTCCTAAGTATTCTTAAATTTTATTGGGTGAGGAACTAGCTCTTTGATTTGGTGAGGGCACATGATTCATGACGGAAAGGTAATGTTGTTGACCTCTAAGTTAGAGTAGTTAGTGAATTGTGAATAAAGAATGGTATTTGTGAGTCGATNTATGTATTAAAGTGCTTAGGGAGGTGTAGTCACTCTTATATCCAAATGTATCCTACCCGTCCCGCAGCCTACATTACAACCGAATAAAGTCCTACTTGATCCTAGACTGAATGAGCTCGATTAGTAGAGTATTACACTACGGGCAAGCCTATGGTACGTCTTGTGTGGCATATGAATGTCTTATTTCTGAGAGCGAGTGAATTCTTTCTATCTTGAGTTCCTAAGTATTCTTAAATTTTATTGGGTGAGGAACTAGCTCTTTGATTTGGTGAGGGCACATGATTCATGACGGAAAGGTAATGTTGTTGACCTCTAAGTTAGAGTAGTTAGTGAATTGTGAATAAAGAATGGTATTTGTGAGTCGATTATTGAGCCGAGTATGTCACATTCTCTGTGTTTGAACTGGTTTAAATATTCTTGGTATAACGTGTTAAGAGGTTTGCTTAATAAGTTGTGTACATGACCGTAGTTTGATTGCTCGAGGAATAGCAAGGGTTTAAGTGTCTGGTCTTGATGCGAGACTAAAATGCATAGTTTAATAGGTAATATATCTTACATTTGAGGTGCATTAATGATAAAAATGCATTTGTTATGTGCTTAATGGAGTTTATTTCATGTGTAGGTGAATTGGAGATGGAAACGGAGCTAAAGAGAAGCAAATACATCGAAAAATACGCGAAAGGAGACACCCGGGCGATAGCCGGGCAACAGAGCCTTACAACCTTACCCTACCTGGCGTTAGCCAGGCGTTAGGGCTGAAACGCCAGCCCTAGCCTGGGTTAGCCAGGCCTTTGGGTCCAAACGCCTCGGGTTCCCAGTTCGGCCAAATCCGAGTTTTGACGAGTTTAAGTGTTTCCCGGTTGAAATAGAAGTCTCCTACACGGTTAGGGTTCACCCTAAACATATAAATAGACTCCTAAAACACAAATACAAGGGGATTCGAAGAGAGACGGAGAAGATTCGGAAGGATTTCGAAGGATTCAACAAGAAAACACCATAGAAGTGACAAACATTGATTTCTACATCTAGTATTCATTACTTTGTATTTCAGTTATGAAATTTCTTTTAGTTTTGATTCTCAATAACATGAGTAGCTAATTCATTTAGTCTAGGGTTTTTGTAGAACCCGCTGGGGATAAATTCATTGTGAAATTAATATATTTTTGTTGATTAATCTCTTTTTGTTCAACTACGTTCTTATTGTAGTTGATTGAAAGGGACCTTGATTAACTATTCCTATTTAATATGTATCTACTTGAGAGAGTGCATATTTAGGTAGTTGCTTGAACAAAACCACTCCTGGAATATACACGAAAGTCATAACCGAGGGTTTAGAGGTTAGATTAGAGATAACGATACCTCGGGTGCAATCTAAAGTGAAATGTATTGCGATCTAGCTAGCGTAACTTGAGAGAGTATGTTTAGTAAATTATCATAATTACTTGAGAGAGATTTATGGTAGCTAGAGCATTCATGATTGAAAAAGATAGCCAATTAAACTATAAGAATTATCCAAGGAAGAATTCACCAACGGGGGAAACCATAACCTTAGACCCTTTATTATCATTGTTACATTAACTTGTTAGTTAATTGCTAGTTTATTATTATTGATTGTAGAATTAGTTAAAAATCACCAAATTGATATTCAAAGTCTTGAGAAACTTGATTTAGCAACAGTTTAGTATTTTATAGACTCAATTGATACGTAAATTCCCGATGGGATCGACTGTGGGCGTAATACCCCGGATTATATTTGCAACGCCCGCTTAATCTTCTACAAGACATAGTTGAGCTTGATCAATGGGGTCGGTTGTACTGATACTATATTTATGCATATTGAGTGCAGATGTTTGTTGTTGTTGTTGCTATGTTAAATGGTTGCAGGACTTGAAGATGTACATGCATCCCGGTCTAGCTGCCTCCTTTATTCGGGGTAGCCTTAGATTATAAAACTCTTTTTATGTACTTTTCAAACATACTATGTAATTATTTAATTTCCACTTTGTAAACTCTATTCGTAGAAGCTCATGATTTATACTACCAGTCCTTTGGAAATGTATAAAATTTCGTAAATTACTTTCATGTAATTGTCTTGTTAATATAATTAAAATTGGATAATTATTAGTTGGCTTACCTAGCAGTTTGGATTAGGTTCCATCACGACTATTGGATTTGGGGTCGTGACAAGTTGGTATCCGAGCTCTTGGTTCATATGCTCTACAAGTCATGAGCAAATGTCTAGTAGAGTCTTGCAGATCGGTAAGATGATGTTGATACCTATCTTACAGAGGCTAAAGGAAATTTAGGATATACTTCCCATATTTCTTTCCTTATCATGCGATATTGATTTAGCTTGAAGTGTAACTCCTTGAATTCCTTCTTCACATTCGCATGCGCACATGAGCGCTCGGTATCGGATGTGCATCGACGACTTGTGATTTCATGGTTGAGGAGCGAGATTTGATTTTGGCATGTTAACGATGGGACAATTTGGAGGACTTGAGGCCCGTTTATTATCTGTGGCTTGAGTACCGAGATTTTGATTATGTGAGCACGTGCTTTTGGGACTTATATGTCTGTTAATGTTCTTATTGGTGGGATTTGTGATCTGGATGACTATGTGGTGAGTATGAATTGATTGCGAGATGTGTTCAGATTGTTCGGATATGACAAGAAGAGTTTACTTAAGATGTAGCAAGGACTATTGGGTGTTTGGCTTCTTTCTAGATTTGGTGTATGGCCTCGATTTATGGGTGTGTTGAATGACCTCTCATGTAGTTTAGTTGTGGAGTAAAGTAGATCTTCATATCGTGTTATGAGTTTAGACTTATGGAGATTAAGTGATTGTGTAATAGTTATGACTATGGAGGAGTATGGAGAGATATCAGTTTGAGGCAAAGCAGGTGGGGTTATCTCCTGCAGGGTGTCTTGAGGTTGTGTGATCCCTATGTTGTTTTGTAGCGAGTTCTCCTTTACCAGTGAATCATATGTGTTGCAATTTGAGTTTGGGCCGCTTATGGGAGTTGTCTTGACTGCTACAAGGGTGAATGAGAGATTTGCAAGTAAATTGAAGTATTAGCTGGTTTGCGTTACAGGAGCTCAGGAAGGATTTAGTTGAATCTCACTGTGCTATTATGGCAGTAATAGTGTATGGGAATTATGATTTATTGTGTGCTTTGATCCACGACTTTGAGCCAAGTGGGGAAGTCTGCTATGGATGAGTTGATTGCGTATGTGTTGTATTGGTTTTGGTTTGAAGTATACTGGTGAATCAGTTATCATTGCGGGGGTTGAGATTAAGGATGACTCGAGAAGCCAATTTCTGGATACGGGTTGTATTACACTCTATGGGTATATGGGAATCATGGAATAATTGAGTGGTTAGTTGTGAAGGATGTAGTGTGCACGGAGGAGGAGATTTCTTGGTTGCTTAGGAGTGTGGGTTACTCCCTTGGGTGTTGGTATGCTAATGGGGCACAGGTTGTTCGGTCCGTTTCATCGGTTTAATCGAGACTTGAGGAGAGTGGATGACTCTCGTGAATGGTTCTAGTGGATTCAAGATTTAATGTAGCGATTTGGAATTTTCAAGATTTGTATATGCTTAGAAACTAAGAGTTACATAGAACGGTCTCAAGACTTGTGGCATTTTTTTATTATTAGGGATCAGGCCTTTCGGTATCAATGAGATGAAGGAAACAACTTTAGGTTCACATAAGGTCTCTTTAGAGTGAGTGTCTTGGTTATGGTGCTTCTGGGTTCTTAAGAGGGAAGTCAGTGACTTATGGGCCTTAGGGTGCTGTGGTTTTACACTACGGATTCTTGTGTGGTAAATTTTTGTTAGGGATCGTGGTGTTCTAACAAGGAGAAGTATCAATGAGAAGGCAATTTGGAAAGGACTTGGAGAAATAGGACAACTTGGTAGTAGGTTAGATCAGCACTGTTCGAGGATGTATGTTTAAGGGGGGAGAATGTGACGACTCGACCGGTCGTTTTGAGCATTTGCACTTCGCTCGGTAGTTTGTGGGCATGTGTAGCTCCGTGTGATGTATTATGACTTGTGTGAATCGTCGGTTTTGGGTTTCAGGATATTCATAATCGGGTTGGAAGAAGGAATCTCATTGTTGAAGCTTTAAGTTGAAAGAGTTGACCTAGTTTGACTTTTTGTGAATTTATTTTTGACTCGGACATAATCCTGAATTTGCATTTGGATGTTTCTAGAATTTTTCGACACAATTCGGATTGTGGTTCCGATAATTTGAATAGATTTTTCATGTCATTTGGGACTTGTGTGCAAAAATTTGGGTTTATTCCGGGATGATTTGATATGTTTCGGCGCGAGTTTTCGAAATTTAAAGTTCAAAGTTCATAGATTTCGATTTAGGGTGTGATTCGTTTTTCGATGTTTTTATGTGTGTTTTGAGGCCTCAAGTATGTCTGTGTTATGTTATGTGACTTGTGGATATGATTGGATGAGGTCCCGAGGGGCTCGGGCGTGTTTCATATTGATTTTAGACCATTTTCTTCAACGTTACAGCTGCTGGTTTTGGTGTTCCGCACCTGCGACTGGTATTGCATAGGTGCGATCGTCGCACAAGCGTTAGTGGAGTCGCAAAAGTGAGATGAGGCTGGGTGAGGAAGACCGCAGAAGAGGATTTTTGTAGTGCACCTACGGGCGCGCATATGCGGGATTGGGAGCGCAGGTGCGAAAATCTTCGCAGAAGCTAAATTTGTCATCCGTACGTGCGGGGGTTGCTGGGCAAGGCCATTTTCGTAAAAGCGAAGTTTTTACCGAAGAAGTGGTGGTTTTAAATGCGACAATCTGTACGCAAATGCGGAATCGCTGTTCTGAATGCTATAAGTCGAGGGTTGGTCATTTTATCACTTATTGAGCTACGGACTTCGGAATGGAGTGAGTTTTGGAGAAAATTTCATCAAGTATTAAGTTAATTGTTCTCTACTTAGTTTTGGTTATATGCCATGAATCTATCTTCGGTTTTAGCTTTGGTTGGTGAATTTTAAAAAGGAAATTGGGGGTTTTTGCCTAAGATTTCATAATATTAATTTTTGAGTATTGAACACCGATTCGGGGTAGAATTTTAGTGAAAATAGTATGGTTGGACTCGTAATTGGATGGGTTGTCGTATTTGTGAGTTTTTTCGGGTTTTGAGGTGCGGGCCCAGGTTGGGCTTTTTGACCGATTATGGGCTTTGATTCAAGATTTAATCTTTTACAATCAAGATTAGTTCCTTTAGCATTGTTTGATGTATTTGAATTGTTGTTGGATAGTTTCGATCCGTTCGGAAGTCGGGACGTGCGGGATGGCATCATTGGAGCATCGCTTGTCTTGCTCTGCGTTAGCATTGGACCGTTTGAGGTAAGTAACTCTTCTAAACTTAGTGTTGAGGGGATGAAACCCCGAATTTTGTGATATATGATCAGTGTTGAGGTGACACACATTCTAGGTGACGGGCGTGTGGGCATGCACCGTGTGAATTGTGACTATGTTACTTCTATGGTACTGTGTAGTGACCTGACCTTACCTGTAATCATGAAATTTCTACGTACTTGAGCTATTGAGCTGTGGTCCATGTTAGACACCATGTTTAAGCTACATGCTTATCCTGTTGGGACCCACTGAGGTCATTCTTGTTGTTAAGTTATCTGCTTTCATTGTTTAATATACTCAGTCATACACATTCATATGCATATCATATCTCAGTCTCTATTGTTATTTATTGATACATCACATCATCATATTCGGGCTAGTTTCATGACACTGTGAGCCTGAGAGAGAGAGACTGGAGAGATTTATGATTGAGTGAGGCCGAGGGCCTGATTGTAAGGATATTTATGGGATCGGGTTGTACAACGCAGCATGTTTCATTGAGTTATGCCATGATTGGCTTGATAAAGAGCTTGGGCTTTAGGAGCCCTTACAGAGTCTGTACACACCTCGAGTGAGCGCAGTTACCAACTGAGTGCGAGTGCCGAGTGATTGGGATGACTAAGTGACTGTGAGGACTGAGGGACTAGGAGGATTGAGTTAATTGATTCTCTAAGAGTATGCATATGGTTCTATCACTGAGTCGCATCGCATTTTATATGCACATGACATACAAGCATAGAGATGCATTTTCCTCATGTTGTACGGTATCACGTCATTCATGACTTCTCACATATATTAACATATGGGCATCGAGAGGTATTTTACCCTTGCTATCTGGAAAGAAAATGAAACATCATATTTACTGTTGAACGGATTTTTTGGGAAAACTTGCAGTTTTCAACTTACTCATATGTTTTTGGCGATTTCGGTAAAAGTGTTGGGTTTTCACTAATATACTTGAAAACCGGAACTATTTTCGGAAAACTATGTAAAGGATGAGCATTTTATCTCTGAGTTACTTCTTTACTTAATTTGATTTACGTTGTTATGAAATGTCATTGGCTATTAGTGTTGGACCCGACCTATGTTCCAGTTCGTCACTACTTTCAACTTAAGATTTGGTCTGTTTCATACTCAGTACATGGGGTCGGTTGTACTGATACTACACTTCTGTACATTGCGGGTAGACGTTGGTTGTTGTTATTGCTGTGTTTGATAGTTTTGGGACTTGAAGATGTACCTGCGTCCCTATCATAGTTTCCTCCTTTGTTTTGGGTAGCGTTAGATTATAAAACTCTATTTATGAACTTTTCAAACTGACTATGTATTTATTTCATTTCCGCTTTGTAAACTTTATTCGTAGAAGCTCATGATTTGTACTACTAGTCCTTGGAAAATGTATAAAATTCCGTAAATTACTTTCATCTAATTATGTTTTTAATATAATTCAAATTGGATAATTATTAGTTGTCTTACCTAGCGGGTAAGGTTAGGTGCCATCACGACTAGTAGATTTGGGGTCATGACATGTTTAGAATAAGATAGACAGAAAGTAAACACAAAAGAGAGACTGCGGGTGCTGCAGAACTGATATTGAGAGTAGCTCAACACTATTTTATCCGAGGGTAACTGGGCTCGAGTAGCTTCCTTCTTCGAGGCAAGGCGATCCATGTTTTGCTTCCACGACATTATATCCGCCTTTACTGCATCCACCTCTTCATGAAGTTGCCCGATTATCTCGAGCTTCTTATATACATATGAGATCGAATTGTTATCCGTCACTCCCGAATCAATTTCATAAGCTTCTAAGATTCATATTACCTGCTCGAGCAAGTCATTTTGCTCCTTCTGAGCCGCAACTAGTTCAACTCGGAGGCCCTTTGCTTATTTTTCCTTTTGTTCATTGAGAAGTTTGAGGGCACTTTTCTCCTCGGTGAGCCATTGGATTTCAGTATCATATCGACTCAATTCTACTCGATATCCAGAAAAATGTTCATGAAGAAGCACTAAGGCCTACACAAATAGAAGAACCGGAGTTAGGCAAGAAGACAAAAACACAAGTATGGAAACTAATATCTATCAAGAGAGTTGAGGCTTACCTGATTTAAAGCCTATTGGGCTTCGTTGAAAAGACACGGTGCTCCCACCTTGTCTACCAGGGCTTGGTTTTCCTTCGTAACCAGACCCTGAAGATAACTAGCCACCCCTACGGAGGCAGCAAGAATTCGTGCGTCCTCCAGGATCGAAATAATGATTGTTCTCTTGTACCCGGGATTGACACTAGAGTTCGGAAATTGGCTGGTAAGTCTGAAGCTCAAGGAAATTCTGCCTAAATCCTTCCTCGGATCTCCAAGTCACTCCAGCTACCAACATCCTCGACCTTAGCAAAATGACCACGGAAAGGGTCATCCCCTCTGTGAGCTCCTTCTATAAAAGGAGCCTTCATGGCCCGAGCCTCCTGAATCATCTCCTCGGAAAACAAAGGAAGCGACGGGGGATCTCAAATTTCTATTGCCCCAAGTGGGTCTCTTGGGGCCTTCTCTCCTTCTCGAAGGGCCTCGAGATTGGCCTCCACAACCTTTTTCGCCGCTTGCTCACCTCGAAAAGAGGCATCTTCTAAAACTCATATTTTCCATTTCCTTCGTAACAAAATACATTTTCTAAAACTCATATTATGCGAGTTGATTTGGTATACAATTATACTAGTTAGCGATATAAAAATTAGCCAGCTTAAACAAGACAATTCCTTTTTCACTAATAGTCATTCAAATATTATTTTATTTCACTAAAGTCCCTAAAATATTTTTGTACTAAAAAATTTACTCAACTTTGTCTAAATATCATAGATAGTCACTAATCTATTTATTACAACCAAAAAATCACTCACTTTACCTTAGCATCATAGAAAAACACTAAATAATTATTTTTAATCCAGAAGGCTATTATAGAAAATGTCACATTAATTTTCTCGCAGGGACTTTATCTGATATCTAGAAAGAGTTGAGTGACTTTTTTGTTACAAAAAATAATTCATTACGTTAGTTATATTTAGGCAAAGTTGAGTGTTTTCTTAGTATAAAAGATAATAACTTTGACCAATAAAGTAAAAATTGAGTGACCAGTCAAAGTAACCCCACAAAATATTGTAAACAATCCAGCTAAAAGGAAGCCGAGCATATCGATTATTTCTTAAACACATAGTAAAGTTAAGAGATACTTGAATACTTGAGATCGTCCTAAAATCAAGAATCCGCAGATTTCTAATGTTAGATCTACCCGTGTAGGTAATGCCATGTAAATATTTAGTGTTGGAAAATAGAATTGTATGTAAAATTCTAGTGCATTTTTAAGAGTAATTTTCCGAGAAAAAAAATCTAGTTCTTATTTACACATGTTCGATAGTGATACGTCATGACAAATGAATGGTCGGGTTAAATAGACTAAACCTCTCACTAGCTATATGGACTTAAACGGCTAGGTATGCTCAAGATGCAAGCATTCTTTTTAGATAGTCGAAATTATTCTATTTCATATGTTTCAGTTTTATCCGGCCATGATGGCGCCGATCGCAATACTAGGCCAGCCAATATTTATACTTAAGACATAAAATAATCTTTAGTTCGAATCACTAATACGATATCTCATTAACAAGTCTTTCAAGCATTTTCAAAACAATAGATGATGAGTCAAATATCTAAACACAACCCAAAAATCCTTGAGTCACTGGGTCACGAGCATCTAAAGAAAGTACATAAGTCTGACAATATCTCTAATAAAAAATAAGTCTAGGGAATGCAACTACTACTTAAGTAAGAAGGAGAAAGCAGGGCTGCGGACGCGTGCAACTACCTTGCAAAAAAAAAGATCCGAGAATCCTTGGACAGATAATCAGCTCACTCCGCCCTAGCACCTGGATCTGCACCCAAGGTGCAGGGAGTAATGTGATTACGCCAACTCAGTAGTAATGAGAGTAACTAAAGTCTGAGAAATACGAAACACATATATACAAGTCATAAATCTGCAGCAATTGCAGTTCTTCTTTCAAAATCGTAGTTACGATCATTCATAACGCTTAAAAGCCGATTTCAGTAAAAATTCTTTGAAATTTGTACTTTTCAACAGTTTCCATAGAAATTCAAGAAGAATTTAGTGTAAAATGCCATAAATCATCAATAGCCTCTCGGGCCAAAACATATTTCATAAACCACCCCTCGGGCGTAACATCACTCGGAATCATTCACTCAGCATGCCTCACAGTCACTCACAATTAGCCCCTCGGGCAACCTCTCAGTCACTCATGCCTCCCAATCACTCGGCACTCGCACTCAGTAGGTAGCTGCGCTCACTGGGGGTGTATAGACTCCGGAGGGAATCCTACAGCCCAAGCGCTATAACAAGCTGAATCATGGAATCTATCACTCTGGCACTCGGCCTATCAATAACATGTTGCGGAGTGCAACTCAATCCCATATCATAACCTCACAAATCAGGCCCTCGGCCTCACTCAGTCATAAACCTCACAAGCCCCTCGGGCATTTCAGTAAAAACAGGGAACTCGTCCCAAAACATCTTTTATATGCATCAAAGTGGAGTAAAGAAACTCAATTAGACAGTAATCAGGTAAAATCGTGACTGAGTGCAACTTTCAAATCAAAAAAGTGAGGAAATAGCAGTAAAAAGCCCCCAATGGGTCCAAACACTTGGCACGAGGCACAAACACGGCATTCATCCCAACACACAGTAATATCCCTTAATACTTAAAGTATCATATGATTTGAAATCAAATACACAACTTTATTAGTTGCTACGGGACGGACCAAGTCACAATACCCCAACGGTGAACACCACACACTCGTTGTTTAACATGTGCGCCACTCCAAAATAGTGATTCAATTCAAAGTCCGGGGTTGCATACCCTCATGACAAGATTTACAATCATTACTCACCTCAAACCGGATGAAAATCTACTCCGCGATGCCCTTGTCGCTCGACTTGGCCTCAAATCGCCCCGAATCTATCAAAAATCAGAATCATAACATCAATACATGCTAAAGGAACAAATCCCACACGAAAACTATCAATTCAAATCAATTGGCCAAACCCTACCCCCAGGCCCACATCTCGAATTCCGATAAAAATAAAAAAACTAGAATCCTTACACTCTCACGAGTCTATACATACCAAATACAGCAAAATCCGACAATAAACGGTCCCTCAAATCCTCATCAAAGTCTCAAATTTCAATCCATAATCCCCCTTTTCTTCCTTGATTCCCATAAATTTCATGTCTAATCAGTTAGGAATCATCATAGAATCGAGTATTGAGTACAAAAACATTACCTCTAGGTGATACCCCTCGAATCACTCTTCAAATCCTCTGGAAAACCTCTAAGCCGGAACATAAATGGTTGAAAATGACAAAATTTCGCGAAGGAAACTATTTATACCTTCTGCCTTCGGACTCGCACCTGCGGTTCCAGGTGCGCACCTGCGACAAATTACTCAAACACCACTTCGCATCTGTGGCCCATTACTCGCACCTGCGGGCTCGCAGGTGCGACCACTCTTCCGCACCTATGCTAACTGCCCAGGCCTTCACTTCCGCTTCCGCGATGCTCACTCCGCACCTGCAGCTCCGCATCCTCAGGTGCAACCACACCAGAAGAATCACACCAACATTATTTCAGCAGTTCAACTTCAAATATTCCATCTGTTGGCCGTTCGAAACACGCTCGAGGCCCTCGGGGCCTTAACCAAATATACCCACACAATACATATCAACACACAAACAAAGTCAAATCCTCGGAACACCCAAAACAACATCAAAGCACCAAATAAATCCACAGTTCAAGCCTAAGGATTTCTAAACATTCGAAATACGCCAACGATGCCGAAACCACTCAAACCATGTTTGAATAACTTGAAATTTTGCACACACATCCCAAATGAAAATACGAACCTATCGCAACTTTCGGAATTCCATTCCGACCCCCAATAGCTAATTTTCCACTGCTGACTAAAAATTGCCAAAAATCCAATTTCGCCAATTCAAGCCTAAATCTACTCTGGGTCACCGAATAATATTCTGAACACACTCCTAAGTTCCAAATCACCTAATGAAGCTGTTCGATCAAAAAAAACCATATTCCGAGATCATATACCTATAATTCAACTTCCAGTTGACTTTTCCAACTAAATCACCAACTTAAGAGACTAAGTGTCTCATTTATCGTCACAACCATTCCGAACACAAACCAATCAACCCAACGCAACATAAAAGAGTCGAACCATAAAAGAATGAAGCAGAAATGGCAGAAACGGGGCTAAACTCTCAGATCGACCGGCCGAGTCGTTACATCCTCCCCTTCTTAAATAATTTTTTGTACTAGAACGGGTCTAGAAATATACATGGAGTCTCAAATAGGTGGGATATATGCTCCGCATCTCCTGCTCGGTCTCCCAGGTGGCCTCCTCTACCGGCTTCCCTCTCCACTGCACCTTCATTGAAGCTATAACCATAGACCTCAACCTTCAGACCTGACGACCCAAAATAGCTACTGGCTCCACCTCATAAGACATATCACCCTCTAGCTGAACTGAACTGAAGTACAAAACATGAGACGGGTCACCAGTATACTTCCGAAGCATGGAAACATGAAATACCGGATGCACGCTCGACAATCTAGGTGGCAAGACAAGTCTATAAGCTACCTCTCCAACGTTCTGAAGCACCTCAAAAGGCCCAATGAACCGGGGACTCAACTTGCCCCTCTTCCAAAACCGCATAACAACCTTCATGGGTGACACCTTCAGCATGACCTTCTCCCCAGCCATGAAAGACACATCACAGACCTTTCGATCCGCATAATTCTTCTGCCTCGATTACTCCATGCGAAGTCGCTCCTAAATAAACTTAACATTATATAAAGCATCCTGTATCAAATTCGTACCCAAGAGCCTGGTCTCACCCTGCTCAAACAAACCAACCGGAGATCTACACCTCCTCCCATACAAAGCCTCATATGGAGCCATCTGAATACTCAATTGATAGCTGTTATTATATTCAAACTTCGAGAGTGGAAGAAAGTGGTCCCATGAACCCCCAAAGTCAATAACACAGGCGTGCAACATGTCCTCTAGTATCTGAATAGTGCGCTCGGACTGCCCGTCCTTCTAAGGATGAAGAGTTCTGCTCAACTCAACCTGAGTACCAACTCCTTATGCACGACCCTCCAAAACTGTGATGTGAACTGGGTACCTTTATCAGAAATGATGGAAACTGGAACACCATGCAGCCGAACAATCTACCGGATATAATTCTGAACTAACCAGTCTGAAGAAGAAGTAGTACGAATAGGAATGAAGTGAGCGGACTTGGTCACCCGATCTACAGTAACCCATATAGCATCGAACCTTTTAGAAGTCTGTGGGAGCCCGACTACAAAGTCCGTGGTGATCCGCTCTAACTTCCACTCAGGAATAACCAACCTCTGATGCGATCCACCGGGTCTCTGGTGCTCATACTTTACCTGCTGGCATTTGAGACACCGAAATACAAATCCAACAATATCCTTTTTCATCTGCCTCCACCAATAAAGCTACCTCAGATCTTGATACATCTTCGTGGCATCCGGATGGATGGAATACCGTGAGTTGTGGGCCTCCTCAAGAATCAAATCCCGAAGCCTATCTACATTAGGCACACATATCCGACCATGCATCCTCATAACACCATCATCACCAATAACTACATCCCTGGCATCACCTCACCAGACTCTATCCTGAAGAATGAGCAACTGTGGGTCATCATATTGGCGCTCTCTGATACGGTCATAAAGGGAAGACTTGGAGGCTACAAAATACAATACCTGACGAGGCTCCGATAGATCCAACCTCACAAACTGGCCCACTACGGCCTGAACATCAAGTTCTAATGGTCTCTCTACTACTGAAAGATATACTAGATTCCCCCAAACTCTGCTGTACGACTCAAGGCATCGGCCACTACATTCCGTTTCCCCGGATGGTATAGAATAGTGATATCATAGTCCTTGAGAAGCTCCAACCATCTCCTCTAACGCAAATTCAAATGCTTCTTCTTAAACAAATGTTGTAGGCTACGATCATCAGTAAAAACCTCACAATGAACCCTATACAAATAATGACTCCAAATCTTCAAGGCGTGAGCAATGGCTGCTAGCTCGAGATCATGCACCGGATCATTCTTCTCATGAGTCTTCAACTAGCGCGAGGCGNCCCCCCCCCCCCATGCATCAAAAAACAACCAATGCCTATCCTCGAGGCATCACAATACACGATATAAGAACCTGAAGCTGATGGCAATACTAACACTTGAGCTGAGGTCAAAGTTGTCTTGAGCTTCTGGAGGCTCTCCTCACACTCGTCCGACCACCTGAACGAAGCACCCTTCTGAGTCAATTTGGTCAAGGGTGAAGTAATAGAAGAAAACCCCTCCACAAAGCAACGGTAATATCCTGCCAAACCAAGTAAGCTCCTAATCTCTGTAGCTGAGGACGGTCTGGGACAACTCTGCACCGCCTCTATCTTCTTCAAATCAACCTGTCCCAAGAAAGCTACTGAGCCAAGCCAAAAATCACAGTTGGAGAACTTTGCATAAAGCTTCTGCTCCCTCAATCTCTGCAATACGACGCTCAATATGAGCATGCTCCTCTTGGCTACGAGAATACACCAGGATTTCATCAATAAATGTAATAACAAAGAATCCAAATAAGGCTGAAATACGTTGTTCATCAGATGCATGAACGTTGCCGGTGCACCCCAAGGTCACATACTAGGCCAAATGAACCCCTTATCTAGGAGTTACTAAAGCTTCTCTTTCAATTCCTTCAACTTCGTTGGTGCCATACAATACGGTGGAATATAAATAGGCTGAGTGCCCGGCAACAGCTCAATGCCAAAATCAATATCCATGTGGGGCATGCTGCAGGAAACACGTCCGGATAATTACGGACTACAGGAAGAGAATCGATCATGGGAGTCTCAGCACTGACATTCCTCACAAAAGCCAAATAAGACAAACATCTTTTCTCTACCATACGCTGAGCCTTGAGGTATGAAATCACGCTACTAGGCACATAATCAATAGAACCTCCCCACTCGACTCTCGGACATCCCAGCATCGCTAAGGTCACGGTCTTAGCGTGACAATACAGAAATCATGACACGGAGAGAGCCAATCCATGCCCAATATCACATCAAATTCAACCATGCTAGCAATAACAGATCCACTCGGGTCTCCAGACCCCCAATATATATCACATACGAACGATACACTCAGTCCACAGTGATAGTATCGCCCACCGGTGTCAACACGTGAACAGATGTAACTAAGGACTTACGAGGCATAACCAGAAAATGAACAAAATATGATGAAACATAGGAATACGTGGAACCAAGATCAGATAAGACCGAAGCATCTCAGTGACAAACTGAAACAATACCTGTAATCACTGCTTTTGAAATTTTGCACACACATCCCAAATGACAATACGAACCTATCCGAACTTTCAGAATTCCATTCCGACCCCCGATAAGTAATTTTCCACTACCCAACGGAAATTGCCAAAAATCTAATTTCGCCAATTGAAGCCTAAATCTACTCCGGATCTCTGAATAACATTCCAAACACACTCCTAAGTCCCAAATCACCTAATGAAGCTGTTCGATCCAAAAAAACTACATTTCGAGATCATCCACCTATAATTCAACTTCCGGTTGACATTTCAAACTAAATCACAAACTTAAGAGACTAAGTGACTCATTTATCTCCACAACCATTCCAAACCCGAACCAATCAACCCAACACAACATAAAAGACCTGAACGATAAAATAATGAAGCAGAGATGGGGGAAACGGGGCTAAGCTCTCAGAACGACCGGCCTGGTCATTACATCCTCCCCTTCTTAAATAAATGCTTGTCCTAAAACGGGTCTAGAAATATACATGGAGTCTCAAATAGGTGGGGATATATGCTCCGCATCTCCCGCTCGATCTCCCAGGTGGCCTCCTCTACCGGCTTCCCTATCCACTGCACCTTGATTGAAGCTACAACCATAGACCTCAACCTTCAGACCTGACGACCCAAAATAGCTAATGGCTCCACCTCATAAGACATATCACCCTCTAGCTGAACCGAACAAAAGTACAAAACATGAGATGGGTCACCAATATACTTCCGACGCATGGATACATGAAATACCGGATGCATGCTCGACAAGCTAAGTGGCAAGGAAAGTCTATAATCTACCTCTCCAACCTTCTGAAGCACCTCAAAAGGCCCAATAAACCGGGGACACAACTTGCCCCGCTTCCCAAACCGCATAACAACCTTCATGGGTGACACCTTCAGCGGGACCTTCTCCCTAGCCATGAAAGACACATCACAGACCTTCCGGTCCGCATAATTCATCTGCCTCGATTACGCCATGCGAAGCCGCTCCTAAATAAACTTTACATTATCTAAAGCATCCTGTATCAAATCCGTACCCAAGAGCCTGGTCTCACCCGGCTCAAACCAACCAACCGGAGATCTACACCTCCTCCCATACAAAGCCTCATATGAAGCCATCTGAATACTCGACTGATAGCTATTATTATATGCAAACTCCGAGAGTTGAAGAAACTGGTCCCATGAACCCCCAAAGTCAATAACACAAGCGTGCAATATGTCATATAGTATCTGAATAGTGCACTCGGACTGCACGTCCTTCTGAGGATGAAAAGTTGTGCTCAACTCAACCTGAGTACCAACTCCTTATGCAGTGCCCTCCAAAACTGTGATGTGAACGTGGTACCTTTATCAGAAATGATGGAAACTGGAACACCATGAAGCCGAACAATCTCCCGGATAAAAATCTCAACTAATCGCTCCGAAGAAGAAGTAGTACCAATAGGAATTAAGTGAGCGGACTTGGTCACCCGATCTACAATAACGCATATAGAATCGAACCTCCTAGAAGTCTGTGGGAGCCCGACTACAAAGTCTGTGGTGATCCGCTCCAACTTCCACTCAGGAATAACCAAAGAATTATTCCATGCGTTCAAAGAATTACGCTTCGGGTTGAATCAATGGATTCGCACGACAAGAGTTTGAGAATGTGAGATTTTTCCTAAAGGTTCTGCAGCCTCTCGAAGATAAGTACAGACGTCTCCGTACTGATCCGCAAGATTGTACTAAACCTGCTCATGACTGGTGAGACCTATTTAACCTAGCTCTCTGATACCAACTTGTCGCGACCCATTTCCTGAGTCGTGATGGCGCCTGTCGTGTAACCAGGAAAGCCACCCATTTTATCTAACTAAATGCAATTTCCAATAAAATATCCTTCTTAACAAGTCAGTGGATAAAAATAATAATAAATCAAAATTTGGAAACTAGTTTATGAAATTAAAACCCAAATCCTACAAACCCCGAATCTAGTGTCACACAGTCATGAGCTGCTAATACATAATACAACGAAAAAAAATGACCAACATAGTCTGAAAATAAATACGACGGTAGAAAAGGAAGAGAAGACGAGATCACGGTCGCCAGCTGATACCTCGTCAACTTTGATGAAACTGTTGCTACTCACTGACCAGAGCTGAATCCCATAATACCTGGATCTGCACACAAGGTGAAGGGGGTAACGTGAGTACACCAACTTAGTAGTAACAAAACAAAGCTACGGGCTGAGAGGTAGTGAGGGACTAAATCTCCGATAATTCGAACAACAGTATATAACTCGGACATGACAATAATATATCAGGAAATAAACACGATGCATCAACATATGTCTGTAACTCTGCGTCCTAGCATGAATTCATATAAAATCAAGAATGATGTATACTTAGTAATCAACCTCTCATAAGGTGGTCCACTAAGTACTAGACTACGCCCTCCCGGCCCAGGGAAGTCTATCCCGGATATTACATAAACACAAGTGACACTGTCACCTAGTACTGAGGAAAAAAGGCCGATCCAGAAACTACAGAGAAGATCCATCTCCCGAACATAATACCCACGGAGGAAATCCATCTACGGAACATAAGACCCACGGAGAAAATCCATCTCCGGAACATAAGACCCACGGAGGAAATACATCTCCGGAACATAATACTCGGACAAGATCCATGTCCAGGGAAATCCATCCCTCAATATCTGTGCGCTCACTAGGGGTGTAAAGACTCCGGAGGGGCTCCTTTCAACCCAAGCGCTATATCAAGCCAACGAAGGCATGATTCCAGGGTCGTTGCGGTGTGCAGTACGACTTCATAACTGTCTCAAAACCAGGCTTCAAGCCTCACTCTGTCAGTACCTTCCAGTCTCACTCACAATGCTCTAACATATGAAAATCAGCCCAAACCAATGATAATCTAGAATAAACTAGCAACTTACGAGACTGAGGCGTGAAACATATACTATGACAATACTGAGTATATGAACACAATAATCATAAATAGAGACGGCAATAATCGATCGTCCCGGTCTGAACATATCGGCGTGAAGCCTTAACAATTATACTTAACATGAATTCTATTGCGTTCAAGGAAAAGGCCACCTTCACAGTACAAATATCAACCTGGAATTACTATTAGACAATGCCATGGGGTGAGCCAGCCTAAAAATATTCGATGTACGCCCGCATGCCCGTCACTTGGCAAGTGCTTCACCTTAATTAACATCATATATCAAATAGTTTGAAGTTTCGAACCCTCAGTTCCAAGTTTGGAAGCGTTATATACCTCAAAACCGGCTAATATACTACTCCGCAGTGCCCTTGCCTCTAAATTCAGCCTTTGAGTGCTCCAAATCTACCAACAATCAGATGTATATCATTATAATATGCTAAGGAACTAATCCCAACCGAAATGTATCAAAAATACTCAAAAATCCCGAAATTGGTCAAACCCGGCCCCCGTGCCCGCGTCCTGAAACTCAGAAATTTTTGTACAAAATTGTTCTTCATCATCTCACCAGTCTGTACATATAAAGAACACTAAAAACGGAGTTCGTTTGACACCTCAAATCAATCCCTAAAGGTCTCAAAATCTCAATCCCTCAACCCACCTTATTCTACTGATTTTTCATGAATTAATACTGAGATTATGTTCTATAATTACCCATAAACGAGTTTTAATGATCAAAACATATACCTCTATGAAGAACACTGATTTCCCTCTTCAAAAATCGTCCCCAAACCTCTCTGTCCATATAAAAATGGTGTAAAAAGGGTTTAAGTAGCGGAAGGGTTAATTATATACTACCTAGTGATTTCTTCACTGCGATCGCGGCAAAAGCCACGCGATCACGGTTCACAATAGCTCGACCTCACGCGATCGCAACCAGATGCACGTGATCGCAAAGACTCTTTGACCTCACCCCCACGCGCCTGTCATGACCCTACGCGATCGCAACCTAGCCCACGCGATGGCAGTTCACCTTTTTCAAAACCTACGCGATCGCACTCCGATACATGCGATCGTGATGCACAATTTTGCCTGGCCCTCAGAGTTTTCTACGCGATTGCACCCTTTGTCATGCGATCGTGATGCACAAATCCCTGATGCAGAAAAACCAGAAAACTAGCTCTTCCTTTAAGTCTAAAAATGTCGTTAACCACCTGAAATCAATCCCGAGCCCCTCGGGACCCCAACCAAACTTACTAAAATATCCCATAACATTGTTCAAACTTAGTTGCATTCTCGAAACACCAAAACTCACATCAAAACACAAAAATTACATCGGATTCAAGCCTGAGAACTTTGAAATTTCTAAAATTCCATCAATGATGTCGAAACTACCCAAAACAACTCCGCTTGACCTGAAATTTTGCAGACATATCCAAAATGACATTACAAACCTGTTCCAACTGTCGTAATTCCATACCGACCTTGATAGCCTATTTTCCACTGCCAACCAGAAATCACCAAAAACTAACTTTCGCCAATTCAAGCCTAATTCTACATCGGACATCACAAAAATATTCCGAACACACTCCTAAGTCTCAAATCACCTAACGAAGATATCCGAGCCACGAAATCCGCATTCCGAGGTTTTTTCCCAATAAGTCAACCCTCAGTTGGCTTTTCCCATTCTAAAGAAATCTTGAAATACTAAGTTACTAAATTCTCATTTAACCATTCCTATTTCAAGCCTATCGACTCTAACACATCAATAATAGAATAACCAATCCATGACAAGTCAATTGGCCTTAAAGGCCAAGTTTGACTTCGGTCAACATTTATGATAAATGACCTCAGAATCGAGATCCGAAGGTTCCGGTAGGTTGGTATGATAATTTTGGACTTGGACATGTGTTCGGAACGGGTTTTGGATGACCCGGGGGCGTTTCCGCGCCTAATAGTGAATTAAGATTTCCTTAAGTTCAAACCTGAGGTTTGGAACGTTTTTTGTGTTATTGAGATCCAAACAGAATCCCTAGACCGGGAATAGTTCCGTTATGTCATTTATGACTTGCTTGCAAAATTTGGTGTCATTCCGAGTGGTATAGGTAGGTTCGGCGTATTGAAAGCTAATTCAAGAACGTAAAGTTCTTAAGTTTGATCCAATAGGTTTTGGGGTATGATTTTTAGATTTAGCGTTGTTTCAGACGTTCCAAAGGCTCGAGCAAGTCTGTGCTATGTCTTAGGACTTGTCGGTATATTTGGACAGGGTCTCAGGTGGGCCCATATGCCATTCGGGAATCGAGCGAGGCAAAAACCAGCCTTAAATGACTGCTGATGAACCAGATCTGGTGCGACCGCACCTGCGGAGGTCAAGTTGTAGGTGCGAGACCACTTTTGCACTCCCAGACTCGCAGGTGCAACTCTTGAGGGAGCTGCCCATTTTCACAGATGCGGACCTCTATCCGCAGAAGCGGAGCTGCAGGTGTGAAGCCAGGCCCCCTTCCCCTTCTCTGCATATGCGATATTTTTCTTGCAAATGCGAGATCGCAGGTGCAGTCCTCAAGCCGCAGGTGCAAAAATCCTGTAGGCGGTGAGTCTCGTTTTAAATACGGGACTTAGCGATATTTTAACACTATTCTTCATCTTTGGGCGATTTTGAGAGCATGCAAGGAAGGTATTTGACCTAGTACTGTAAGATAAGTAATTCCTACTATAAATTTATCTTAATACTTGAATTCGTAGGTAAATTAACACATCAAATTAGTGGAAATCATGGGTTTAGAGTAAAACCAAGGTTTTTGACAAAAATGGGAAATTACCAAGAAATTTGCTAAGGAATCATACGAAAACTATATAATATTGATCCTTAGGCCATGAGTGATAGTTTCCTTCAAAATTTCCGGAATCCGAGCATGTGGGCCCGGAGGTGTATTTTAGGATTTCCCCAATTTAGGTTGAAATGATCATCTAAGTAGGAGAATTAAGGACTTTGGAGTATAGGCTGATTTGTTTATGCAATATTTGACTAGTTTCGAGTTCTTGGGCGGCGAATTTGGAGTTTCGGGTGCATCCTTGACCCGGGAAATAGACTTGACGTGAGGTAAGTCTCCTTCATACCTTGTAAGAGGGAATTTTCCCTATAGGTGAATTAAATGATTGTGCGTTATTGTTTGTGGGGGACTACGTATGTGCGAGGTAATGAGAGCCCGTGCGTAGTGTCTATTATTGTTATGTCCGGGTAGTTAGTCCCACACCATGCCATGTGAATTCCATTAACTTGATTTATATGCTTTGTAACTTCCTTGTATGCAACTTGTTTCAAGAAAACCGAGAATTTGGTGTTTTAAAAAAATTGTTATGTGGAAAGGATTGAAAGAAAGATGTGTTTGCATGTAACCGCTTCGCAATTTATATCTCGCGAGCGGAATTATTCTTTCCCCTACTCTCATGGGAGCTATCTGTATGCCACGACAGGTTAATATATGCATCTATGGTTCGTGTCGTTCGACACTTCGGCGGTGCACAATTATTATTATTATGTTGGCCCAGGCTGGATGTCCTTATTCCACTATGCGCATGCTATTTGCCTGATGTTTTTATGACCGTTGAGCTGTGAAATATCCTGGAATATTGAACTAAAAACTTGTAATTTGGTGCTTCACCACGTATTTGGATTTTATTACGATTCGATATTTATTTCCTTACTATCCATGCTTACCTGTTGTCCTCTTTTAAATTATCACCTAAATATACTGTTTGGACCCTAGTAAGTGTCAAGTCGACCTCTCGTCACTACTTCTTCGAGATTAGGCGGGATACTTACTGGGTACATATTGTTTATGTACTCATGCTACACTCTTTACTTAATTGTACAGGTTCTGAGGCAGGTGCATCTGGGTACCAGTCCGAAGCTCATTCCTGATTTATACCTGGCCGAGGCTTCACGGTGAGCTGCTTCTCTTGGCGAATTCCAGTAGCACTTTGGAGCTATTCTTTTGCCATTTTTGTTTATATTTACTCAGACAGTGGGACATACTTTAATTCTTCTGGTATTATCCTACTAGATTCCTGTAGACTTGTGCACTAGTTCCTGGCACAAACGCTATTAGACTATATTTTTGGGATGTAATCGTTAATTATGACTTCATGATTATTATTTTGCATAAAGTTGCCTAAGTCATCTGTTTCTACTTAATGTCTCAAAACTAAGTTAAGAAAGTTTTGAAAATGTTTTTGGCAAACTACATGAAACTCACTAGCAGATAACAAGGTTGGCTTGCCTGACTGCGATGTTGGGCGTTATCGGGACCTGGGTTAGGATTTGGGTCGTGACAATGAATTGAAATTTTAGGATATGAATTGAACTTTAGGATATGAATTGGACCCTTTGGATATGAATTGAATTTTTAGTTTATGAATTGAACGTTTTTTATATGAATTGGACTTTTAGTTTATGAATTCAACTTTTAGTTTATAAATTGAAATTTTGGGATATGAATTGAACTTTTAGGATATGAATTGAACTTTTAGGATATGAATTGGACTTTTAGTTTATAAATTGAAATTTTAGTCTATAAATTAAAATTTTAGGATATGAATTAACTAAAAAAATATTAGGATATGAATTAACTAAATTAATTTGTTGTTTTATTTGTATAGATGGAACATCGTACTTTGATATGCAATAGGAGTTATCCTAATCAGCGGTATTGCGGGAGGATTTGGTAGAAGGGGTTGATGACTTTATTAGACATGCAACGTCACTTCCACCATACCAAAGTGAAGGAGTAATTAGGTGCCGTTGTGTCAGGTGCGACTGTATGATGTTTGAAAAACCGGAGGAAGTTAAGCTTCATATTTTTAGGAAAGGGTTTATAGAGAATTAATTTGTGTGGACTACTAATGGAGAGATCGATGGTAGCCGTGGGATATTTCATAACATAGTTGTTGGTGAAAGTAGTAGGTCGATGGGGAATACAAATTTTGATTCTAGAATTCAGGATATGGTTGCGGATGCTTTTGGGATGCACTTCGGGGTGAGCCCAATTAAAATGTTGAACAAACTCCTAATGATGATGCAAAATGTTTTAATGAATAGTTAGAGGAAGCTAGTCGTCCACTACGTGAAGGAAGTACGCACTGTGAGTTGTCTGTTGTAGTTAGATTACTAAGTATCAAATCTGATTGGGATATTTCTCAAGTAGCCATGGACTCTTTCATTGACATTATGAGTGAACTAGTTGACCCTAATATCAACTTATCTAGTGATTTCTATAAGGCAAAGAGATTGGTTTCTAAGTTAGGACTTTCATCAATGAGAATTGATTGTTGTGAAGATGGTTGCATGTTATATTATAAAGATGATGCAACTTTAGACAATTGTAAATTTTGCGAAAAGCCTCGTTTCAAGAGGCCTTCCAGCGGGAATATGGTCGTTATCAAGGTGATGCATTATTTACCTGTTATACCTAGGTTAAAGAGGTTATATGCGTCGATGTGTTCTGCTTCTCATATGAGATGTCACTTTGATAATAGAAGACCACCTGGTGTTATGTGTCATCCCTCAGATGGAGAAGCTTGGAAGCACTTTGATATGACATATCCAGATTTCGCTAGTTAACCAAGGAACATTCGGTTAGGCCTGTGTGCGGATGGATTCACGCTTTTTTCTATATTTGCGACACCATATTCATGTTGGTCTGTCTTTCTTACACCTTATAATCTACCACCCGAGTTGTGTATGACTAGTCCATATATATTCTTAAATTGTATTATCCCCCGTCCACATAATCTGAAAAGTTTGATTGATGTATATTTGTAACCTTTGATTGATGAGCTAAAACAATTGTGGATGAAGGTGTTGAAACATATTACATATCAACCAAGCAGAATTTCAATTCGCGTGCTAATTTAATGTGGACTATTAATGATTTTTCTGCGTATGAAATGTTGTCTGGATGGATGACTGCTGGGAAGCTAGCTTGTCCTTACTGCATGGAAAATAGAAAAGCGTTCACTTTGAAACATGGTCGAAAGCAATCATGATTTGATTGTCATCATCAATTCTTGCCTCATGATCATGCATTTAGAAGGATAAAAAATGCATTCAAAAAGAATAAAATGGAATGTCATTCTCCACCTCCGATATTTTCAGGTGAGGAAATTTGGGAGAGGGTCCAGAACATCAGTAAAGTTACTGAAGCTCCACCTTATAGATTCCCCGGATATGGTATTTTTCATAATTGGACGAAACATAGTATATTTTGGAAGTTGCCTTATTGGAAGGATAATCTTCTCCATCACAACCTTGATGTCATGCATATTGAGAAGAATTATTTTGACAATTTATTCAACAGAGTGATGAATGTTAAAGATAAGACAAAGGAAAATCCGAAGGCTAGAATGGATTTACAGGAATATTACAGGCGGCCTGAATTATACTTGCAGACAGCAAACAATGGTAAGGTGGTCAAGCCCAAAGCAAGTTACACATTCACTTTGGAGGAAAGACGGCAAATTTGTGATTGGGTTACGAAATTGAAGATGCCTGAGGGTTATGCGTCGAATCTTGGAAAAAAATTTGATATGGAGGTAGGGAAGTTGAGCCATTTGAAAAGTCATAACTGTCATGTTTTCATGTAGACCTTAGTGCCTATTGCATTTTGTGGTTTTCCTGAAAGAATCTGAAAACCCATGGCATAGATTAGTTTGTTTTTTAAAGACTTGTTTTCTACCACATTAAGGGAAGAAAACCTACTCCCGATGGATCAGAAAATTCGTGTAACTTCAAGTAAGATGGAAAATATATTTCCATGTGGTTTTTTTATGTGATGGAACACCTTCCAATCCACCTTGTACAAGAGGCACGAATTGGAGGTCTTGTTCAATGCAGATGGATGTATCCCTTTGAGAGGTACTATTATAAGTTTGATGTAATTTTCTATTTTATTTGAATATTCTTGGCTAACATGCCATTATGTAAGACAATTGGCAAATCCAAACAATTTGTTAAGCAGAGGAATAGGATTGAACGATCTATATGCGAAGCTTATCTTGCAAAGGAAACTATTCATTTTTGTTGTTATTATTTTGAGAGTAAGGTGCCATGTTCTAAGAATAGGCTCAATAGGCACACGGTCGAATGTGTGAATGATCCATTATATCCACCAATGTCCATATTCAATCAACCAGGCCGATGTTCTAAGGATGTTAGAAAGAGAAGTTTGAGTGATATGGAGTACAAGTCAGCTACATTTCATGTGTTGCTAAATAGTCCCGAAGTTGTACCATTTCTCAAGTAAGTATTGATTTTTTAGTTATCAAAATATAGAATTTAATGTGATTACATCTTGATTCAACTATTAAAAATATTTGATGTGTCACAGTCACTTCGTGGGTCAATTTGGCCATGATGCTGTATATACGAGATTTGATACGTGGTTCAAACAATTTGTAAGTTTATCCTGATAATTTTCTAACACTATGTAGGTAAATAATGTTTGTAAGTTATGCTAACTTATGAATTTTTTTAACACTATGTAGGTAAATAATCCAAATAATGGTGTAAATCAATTTTTGAAAGATACATCTTGGGGACCTGGGCTTCAGGTCACTACAATGTCTAAGTACGTAGTGAATGGTTATAAGTTCCATACAGAGGATTTCTT
>ML425607.1:67136-133295 GCA_005239525.1 Nicotiana knightiana | reverse complement strand
TTCAAGGTGGTGATGGCAACCAAGTTGGAGATATTGATTATTATGGTGTGCTCAAAGAAATAATGGAAATAGAATATACAGGTTGGCCATATAAGAAATTGATACTCTTTATATGCAAGTGGTTTGACCCAAATCCAACAAGAGGTACAAGAGTACACAACCAATACAACATAATTGAGGTCAATCATACGAGGGAGTATGATCGCTATGATCCTTTCATGATTGCACATAATGTTAGGCAAGTGTATTATGCTCCTTATCCATTGCGGCAGAATAAGTCTGATTGGTGGGTTTTAATAAATACTAACTCCGTAGGTAGGGTGGAAGTCGAGAATGTTTTAGATGTTTCTTATCAAAACAATATCTCCAGTGTTCACCAAATAGTGGACGATCAACTAGAAAATGATTTGGAACATCTTGAAAGCATATTGGAAGAATTTGATATAAATGAAGTAACAATTATAGAAAATGAGGACGAAGAATCAACTGATGAAGCTCAAACAAGTGAGGACGAAGAATTCTCGGACGAGGAACAATACGTCGGTGAGCTTTAAAAAGTTGATTTTTTAAAGCACTCTCATTTTATATCTAGTTTCTTATATGTTTCAATCTAAATATGTGTTATACTATGCAGATGACAGTCAAGGGTCAAGGTAACAATGACCCTACTAGTTTTCGGGGTCAAGAAAAGGCTAGGAATGGAAAGAGGAGGGTAAAAAATAATACTCCCTCTTTTCCACCCTCTTCAAAGATTCCTATCTCTTATCCTCCACCCACGGCTNATATATATATATATATATATATATATATATATATATATATATATATATATATATATATATATATATATATATATATATCACCTTTATTACTCCTGTTGTGGCGTGCAACCTGATCCCATCTGTCCACCCTTATCACTCCTTGTTGCAGAGTGCAACCCGCTCCCACAAGACAATCACATCACTTTATAATTTTTGTAATTTAGGTCAAAGCCTTTCACAATATTTTGTCTCAACAATTTTAAACAGAAAGTTANTATACTGAGCTGCCACAGCATCACGAGCCCTACACCTTCATGCAGACACCAGGTCTTTCATCACGGGGCCATAGAACTATATGTCCGACATATAGTCCAGGTGCCTCACAGTCCTCTGACCCCCTACGCCGTCCATACATGCCTCTGATATACATGCTTCGGACGATGATGATGACGAGGAGGTGCATTATGATTAATATGGCAGGATCATCATCGTCCCTGAGGGTGATGGTAAGAGTTATTTGTTATTTTTGCGTTTATTGTTTTGTAACATTTTTACTAAGTTATTAATGTGTTTTTATTGTTAAATTGCAGGTTCATCCCGAGTAATACGACTACAAGGATAATCACCAAAGCCATCAGAAATCTTTATGATGGCCCTTATACGACTTGGATTGATTTCCCATTCTCGATGAAAGAGCAAACTTTCAATCAATTTACGGTATAAATGTTCTTTTAAGCAGTTTAATAATTTATATTTATGATATTTCCATATAATATTTAACTTTTGAAATACAGAGCAAGTGTGTATGGGAACACCGCTATGGCGCGGAAGTGACTGCAAATTTTCATCACAAAGCTCGCAAGAGATTGTCGCATACTTTCTCCGATGCTAGAAAGAAGAACAAGAAGCCTGATGTCGCGACCCAATTTCCCAACCCATGGGTAAATCATAACATAACATGCGACAATATATATAATACAGCAACAAGGAAATAATAATAATAAACTAAATTACCAGTAACTTGCAAAAGTATATAAAACAACTCGGATAACTTTTTTATCCAGATATCAGCTATAATCAAACCTCCTCGAAATTTCCATGTTTCAATTTAAATCACAGTAAAATCAGAGTATGAAAACCTTTATAATAAAATCGGAAGTTTTCCAAAATCCTTATTTTTTGAAAATTAATAAAACATAAATATTCACCATCATCGCTCCTTGTTGCGGCGCGCAACCCGCTCCCACCTGTCCATCCTTATTGCTCCTGCCTATATATATATATATATATATATATATATATATATATATATATATATATATATATATATATATATATATATATATATATATATATATATATATATATATATATATATATATATATCACCTTTATTACTCCTGTTGTGGCGTGCAACCTGATCCCATCTGTCCACCCTTATCACTCCTTGTTGCAGAGTGCAACCCGCTCCCACAAGACAATCACATCACTTTATAATTTTTGTAATTTAGGTCAAAGCCTTTCACAATATTTTGTCTCAACAATTTTAAACAGAAAGTTATACAACTCATGAACTTCATCAATTATCATTTCACAATGAAACCAACCGGAATATATATGCATCGTAGAACAGTGTCATCCAATTCAATCTTTATGTATCACAATAAACCAAGGGAACAACCAACACATCAAAAATACATGGAACAATACTTAACAACAAGTCGACGAAAATAGTTAGACATAAAGGCATCAATGATCATAAAACAATTTAAGCAAGGAATCAAATAAATTGGAAATAAGGAAGGGACCATGTTCAACAAATAATTTGGTGGTGCATATATACTCGTCACCTAACCTATTCATTACAAACATGCAAATTCACATCACATTTAAGTTGGGGATTCCTATTCCTCAAGTCAAGGTTAAACCAAGCACTTACCTCAATTTCGCAGGCCACTCACTGCTCAATTACTGCTTTTCCTATCGAATTTGCCTCTAACCAGCTCGAATCTAATCATAATTAGTTTTATATCATTAATTTTTGTTAAGGAACTAACTTTACTGAAAATCATTGTTTTCCTAAGTATTCTCAAAAAAAGTTAAAACCGACACCGAGTCCGCTTGGTCCAACTCGAGGTTCAGACCAAAATTCGTTTACCCATTCACCCCCGAGCCCGAATATGTAATTAGTTTCGAAATCCAACCCCAATTCGAGGTCAAAATTCCATTTTTAAAAAATTCTAATTCTACCTGAACCCCCTAATTTCTACCATGAAAATTCTTGATTTTTGATTGAAAAGTGTTGAAAAACATTGGGTAATTGAAACAGAAGAGTTTAGAATTGTTTACCAACACTTTTGGGATGAACATGTGGGTTGAAAATCGCCTTTAGGTGTTTTTAGTTAGAAAAATATTAAGAAAAGAGGTTCTGCCCATTTTAAATCTGTTTTTATATGACTGGGCAGGCCTTCATCGTGTTCGCGATGGGCCTGCCGTGTTCGCGTAGAGTCAGACCCAAATGTCCTTCGTGTTCGCATCGATATGGACGCGTTCGCGAAGCTTTTTGACTATTAGCATCGCGATTGCGGCCCATTGGCCGTGTTCGCGTAGAACAAATCGAGCCCCTTCCCCCAGGCCCACTTAACTCAGTGCCTTCGCGTGTGTCTGCCCGCGTTCGCGAAAGGTCTTCCCCTAATGCTTCGCGTACACGTCCAAGGCCACGCGTTCGCATAGAAAAAAAGTGACCCCCAGCAAACTTACTCTTCACGATCGCATATAACAAAGCATTAGTTCACCAGAAACAGTAATGACAGCAGACTTTTATAAGTTCAAAACATCCCGTAGCCTATCCAAAACTCACCCGAGCCCTCGGGGCTCTAAACCAAACATGCACTCAAGTCTAAAACCATCATACAGACTTGATCGTGCGATCAAAACACAATAACATCTAAAACTACGAATTTAACCTCAAAACTCACGATTTTTCTCAAGAACACTTCAATTTCACTATTTCTCAATCCGAATCACGTCTAATCAACTCCGATTCTCACCAAATTTCATAGATAGGACTTAAATGTTATAATAAACTTGTACCGGGATCCGGAACCAAAATACGGGCCTGATACCAATGTGTTCAAACATTAATTCATTTCATTATTTCCTTAAAAATCCACCAAAACAATTTTCTTTAAAAACTGATTTCTAAAACTAGTGACCTTGGAATTCAATTCCGGGCATACGCCCAAGTCCCATATTTTACTGCGGACCTCTCGAGATCGTCAGAACACGGATCAGACTCCTTTTACTCAAAATGGTGAAAAAAGTCAACTAAAACCAAATTTTAAATTCCAAAGATTATTATTTCTCATATTTTCACATAAAAGCTTTCCGGTTTCACGCCCGGACTGCGCAAGCAAATAAAGGTAATTAAGATTAGTCTTTTTAAGGCTAATGAGCCTTGAATGGAGTCTTAATTTATAAGATGACTCTTTGGATCATCACAATCTCCACTTCAAAAACAAACGTTCGTCCTCGAACGTACATAGAAAATTACCTGAACTAGCAAACAAGTGGGGATATCTACTCTGCATGTCTTACTCGGACTCCCAAGTAGCTGCCTCAACAAGCTGACCTATCCACTGCACTCGAATTAAAAGGTAACTCTTTGATCTCAACTGATGAACATGTCGGTCTAGAATGGCTACCCGCTCCTCCTCATAAGTCAGATCTTTGTCCAATTGGACAGAGCTGAAATCTAACACGTGGGACGGGTCGCCATGATATTTCCGGAGCATAGATACATGAAATACTGGATGAACTGAGGATAACCCTGGAGGAAACACAAGTCTATAAGCTACCTCCCCCTCTCTATCAAGAATCTGAAGTGGTCTGATATACCTAGGGCTCAACTTGCCCTTCTTCCCAAATCTCATGACACCCTTGATGGGCGATACCCGAAGAAATACTCTCTATCCAACCATGAATTCCACATCTCGAACCTTACGATCAGCGTAGCTTTTTTTCCTAGACTGAGTTTCACGAAGTCGATACTATATAATATTGACCTTATATAAGGCCTCTTGAACTAAGTCTGTACCCAATAACCGAGCCTCTCCCGCTCAAATCACCCAACTGAAGATCTACACCGTCTACCATAAACTGCATCATAGGGAGCCATCTGAATGCTCGACTGATAACTACTATTGTAGGAAAACTCTGCTAATGGAAAATTGATCCCAAGAACCTCAAAAGTGAATAACAGAGGCGCGGAGCATATCTTCCAAGATCTAAATAGTACGCTCGAACTACTTGTTCATCTGCGGATGGAATGTTGTGCTCAACTCAACTCGTGTACCCAACTCACGCTGAACTACCCTCCAAAAGTGAAAGTAAATTGCGTACCTCGATTAGAAATGATGGACACGGGCACCCCGTGAAGGCGAACAATCTCCTGAATATATATATCTCTGCCAACCGCTCCGAGGTATAAGTACTTTCCACTAGAATGAAATGTGCTGATTTAGTCCGCCTATCCACAATAACCCAAACGACGTCGAACTTCCTCCGAGTCCCTGGGAGTCCAACAACAAAGTCCATAGTGATATGCCCCAACTTTCACTCAATAATCTCTATCTGCTTACGTAAACCACCGGTCTTTGATGCTCATATTTCACCTGTTGGCAATTCAAACGACGAGCTACACAAGCAACAATATCCTTTTTCATCCTTCTCCACCAATAGTGTTGTCGCAAGTCCTGGTACATCTTGGCAGATCCCGGGTGAATAGAATACTTAAAACTGTGAGCTTCTTCAAGAATCAACTCATGAAGGCCATCAACATTAGGCACACATATACGACCCTGCATCCTCAAAACACCACCATTTCCAACTGTAATCTTCTTGGCACCACCGTGCCGAACGGTGTCCCTAAGGACCATCAAGTGCGGGTCATTATCCTGTCGATCTGTGATACGCTCGAATAAGGAAGATAAGGCAATTGTACAAGCTAGAACATGGTTGGGCGAAATATCCAACCTCGCGAACTAATTAGCCAACGTCTGAATATCTGAAGCTAACGGTCGCTCACCAACTGGAATAAATGCAAGGTTGCCCATACTTACTACCTTCATACTCAATGCATCGGCCACCACATTGGACTTTCCTAAATGATACAATATAGTGACGTCAGAATCTTTCAATAACTCAAGCCATCTCCCTTATCTCAAATTAAGATCCTTTTTCTTGAACAAGTACTGGAGGCTATGATTATCTGTGTAAACCTCACATGGCACGCCATAAAGATAGTGCCTCCAAATCTTCAATGCGTGAACAATGGCTGACAACTCTAAGTCATGGACATGATAATTCTTCTCATGAATCTTTAATTTTCGAGGTGCATATGCAATCATCCTATCATTCTACATCAATACTGCTCCAAGCCCAACACGGGAAGCATCACAATATACCGTGAAAGATCCTGAACCTGATGGCAACACCAATACCAGCGCCGAAGTCAAGGCTTTTTTGAGCTTCTGAAATCTCGCCTCACACTCGTCCGACCATTTAAATGGGGCACCCTTCTGAGTTAATCTCGTCATCGGGCCTACTATAGACGAGAACCCCTCCACAAAACGACGATAGTTTCCCGCCAAACCCAAAAAGCTCCTGATTTCCGTGGCTGAAAAGGGTCTAGGACAATTCTTGACTGCCTCTATCTTCTTAAGATTCACCTGAATACGCGCTCCTGATACAATGTGAACCAGGAAAGCTGTTTAATCTAATCAGAATTCACACTTTCAAAATTATGCATACCACTGATTATCCCTCAAAGTCTGGAGTGCTATACGGAGGTGCTGCTCATGCTCATCCCGATTGCGGGAGTGTATAAGAATATCATCAATAAACATAATTATGAAGGAATCCAGATAAGGCTTGAAAACCCGATTCATCAAATCCATGAATGCTGTTGAGGCATTAGTCAAGCCAAAACACATTACCAAAAAACTCATAGTGCCCATACATCGTCCGAAAGGCTATTTTAGGAACATCGGATGCCCTAATCTTCAATTGATAGTAGCCCGATCTTAGATCAATTTTCGAAAACACGCTGTCACCCTGAATCTGATCAAATAAATCATCAATTCTTGGCAATGGATACTTATTTATTATAGTAACTTTATTCAACTGCTGGTAATCTATACACATTCCCATCGATCTATCCTTCTTCTTTACGAACAAAACCGGTGCACCCCAAAGCGAGACACTAGGCCTGACGAAACCCTTATCAAGCAGGTCTTGAAACTGTTCTTTCAATTCTTTCAATTCTGGACGGGCCATCCGGTATGGAGAAATAGAAATGGGTTGAGTGCCCGGAGCAACATTAATAAAAAAATCAATATCCCTATCGGGTGGCATACCCAACAGATCTCCAGGAAACACTTCGGGAAACTACCGAACAATAGGAACTGACTCTTTTGAAGAAACCTAGGCATCAAAATCACGAATATGAGCCAAATAAGCCAAACATCCCTTCTCAACCATACGATGAGCCTTGGCATAAGAAATCACTTTGTGGGGAAAATGACCAGGAGTCCCTTTCCATTCTAACCGAGGCAATCCCGGCAAAGCTAAAGTAACTGTCTTGGCGTGACAGACCAAGATGACATAATAAGGTGACAACCAATCCATTCCCAATATGACATCAAAATCGACCATGTCAAGAAGCAAAAGGTCTACACTAGTTTCAAGACCCTCAATAACGACTACGCGCGAATGATATACGTGATCTACAATAATAGCATCCTCTACCGGCGCAGACACATAAACAGGGACACTCAAAGAATCGCGGGTCACAACAAAATATGAGGCAAAATAGGATGACACATAAGAATAAGTAGACCCCAGATAAAACAAAACTAAAGAATCTTTATTACAAACTGAAATGGTACCTGTGATAACTACATTGGAGGACTCTGCCTCGGGTCTGGCTGGAAATGCATATAATCGGGGATGGGCGCCACCATCCTGAACTACGTCACTGGGAGGACTCCTAACTGGTGGTCCTCCACCTCTAACGGGATGGACGCCACTTCTAGCGGGCTGGCCTCCACCTCTAACATTCTGACCTATACCTCCGACTAACTGACCCCTACCCCTGGCTGGCTGGGCAGGTGGTGCTGCAGCTGGTACCGGAACTATAGCACGAGAATTCTGGTACAGAGGCTTATTACCCAAAAATGTCGGACAAGATCTTCGAATACGCCCATACTCACCACACTCATAACACCCATCTTGATACTGAGGCTGACCCTGAAGACCCGGGTGACCACTATAATAACTCTGAAGAGGAGGTGCTCTGATTGGGGCTGACTGATCAGAATAAGGAAAGTAAGAGACACGACCACCTGAGGCACCATGGGACGTCTGAAGTGCTTAATTAAATGGCCGCTACCCTGAGTATCCCTACCTTCAGATGAGGCACCGCTGAATCTATCGGAATAGCGAGGTCTCTTGTCTGACGCCTGACCTCCCCTCCTGAGAACTATCTCAACTCCTTGGCCACATTGGATCCTGAAATGAAATCTCAGTCCCTGTCTCCTTAGCCATCTGCAACCTGATGGGCTGGGCAAGGCCCTCAATAAATCTTCTAACCCTCTCTCTCTCTCTCTCTCTCTCTCTCTCTTTCTCTCTGTGGGCAATAAAAGAATATCACGCTTATACTAGATAACTGTCATGCCGCCATGCTGAAGACGCTCAAACTGACGACACTTCTCTTTTCTAGTAGTGATAGGCAAAAATTTCTCCAAAAAGAGGTGAGAAAACTGATCCCAAGTTAGAGCAGGTGACCTAGGTGGTCTATTCAACAAATAATCCCTCCACCATTTCTTGGCAAAACCAGTTATCTGAAACGCGGCGAAGTTGACCCCAATGGTCTCTGAAATACCCATATTACGAAGAACCTCATGACAGTTGTCCAGATATTCCTGAGGATCCTCTGAAGTAGCACCACTGAAGTGAACAGGGAAAAGCTTGATGAACCTGTCCAATCTCCAAAAAGCATCGGAAGTCATAGTTGCCCCATCAGCCATCGGGGCTGCAGCAACTGTCTGAACTACCCAAACTAGGTTGGCTGCTAGGGTCTGGATCTGAGGAGTAGTCTGATCAGGAGCGTGGGTAGTAAGAGTTTGGACCCCTCCTCCAGCCTGAGATATGGCTGCTGCAACAGGGAGTGCGCCAGTCTTTGCTACACTCTTCATAAGGCCCACTAATCGGACCAAAGCATCCTGAAGCACTGGAGTAGCAATGAACCCCTTTTGGGACCTGAGTTGGTCCGGCTGGAACGGTCTGAGCTGGACCTCCCCTATCAATCTCAATCTAGGGCTCCACAGCTGGAGCTGCTGTCTGAGAAGTAAGTTGTGTCCTGCCCCTGCCTCGGCCCTAACGTGGCCTTGGTCTCAGCCCCTAATAGGAGTTGTTGCTGCTGGAAGACCGGATTGTTGGTCAGCGAAAGAGGAAGCACGTGTTTGAGATACCAAGAATCGTACGAAAGAGTAGAAATAAAAATTGAGTTTGTTCCTAACTTCATAGCCTCTGAGAGATAAGTACAGAAGTCTAGCACCGATCCCTCAGACTCTGTCAAGCTTGTTCGTTAATTGTGAGACCTATGCAACCAAGTGCTCTGATACCAACTTGTCACGACCCAAATTCCCAACCCACGGGATCGTGATGGCGCCTAACACCACACTTGCTAACACCGAAAAGTTCTTAGAGAAGAGTGAAAAAAGAAAGAAAGCTCGCGCATCTAAGAAGGGAGGCTCCTTCCACACTGGATATGCGATCATCCTAGGGACAATAGAAAGAAGATTGGTACATAATTGCATAAATTATTTTAATTTTCAAAGTATATCTATTCTTATATCAACTAAATTAATTTGTTCTCAGGAAAATAAGTTGGGGCGTCCAATGAACCATGATGAGCTATTCAAGGAGACGCATATTGTAAAGAAGAAGAAAGAGACGGATCACGAAAGGTGGGTCGAGGACTGGGCCTTGACTGTATATGTAAGCTTTCACTTTTCTTTAAGTATTTTAATTTACTTTTATATAAAATTTGAAATACTAATTCAATTTAAATTTTCGTATAGGGTCGCTACCAAACTAACGTGGAGCGATTCTTCCGCACTCATCCAGCTAGTGAATCGGGCGAGCCAACCCAACCTTCGGACGAGGATGCTGAAAAAATATGGATGGAGTCTGCTGGCGGTCCAAAATGGGGGAAGGTATACAGGCTTCCTACTAAAAAATTCTATCGCTATAAGTGTGGAGTGCAAGCAATAGGTACTTCCTCGCAAGGCGAGCAACTTAATGGGGAGAGCCTCTCCGCTATGCGGGAGACTGTGACAAAGCTCACATCCGAGCTAGAAACGGCCAAGAAAAGAGAGAGGGTTAGAGATGCTCAATTCCTTGGCATGCAAGTTCAAATTAAAACTCTCCTATCTACTGGAGCATTCTCATTGCCCCGGTCACGTGACTCATCGCCATAGGCTCGACCTGCACGTGATCATTCCTCCCGTCCTCCCCGTGGTCGTTCTTCCCCTCCTCCCCGTGATCCTTCTCTATACCGTCTTGTAAATTAAAGTTCGTCAGACGGCGATGATGATGTTGTAGAAAACACTCCTTGAGTTTTATATACTTTGAACTAGACAAATAGAACCAGTTTTGAACTAGTTGTAATAAGTTTTAACTTGGTTTTGAATTTTTAGTTCAATTGAACTTTAATTTGTTAGTTTTAATGTATTTGTTGATTGTTGTTGTTGTGTTGCTGTTGTTTTATGTTTCTATTAGGGATTTTGGTATGCTGGCAGGTGGTGTAGCTGCCAAAACAGGTATTTTATGCCAAAATTAAAACCTAAAAAATCGACCAAAGTTGGTCGCCTTCTAATAAAAATAAAAAAAATTCTGCAAATTACCGACCAAAGTTGGTCGGTAACCATTAAAATAATAAAAAATACAATTACCGACCAAAGTTGGTTGGTTAATGAACAAGGAATACCCAGAATTCAAGTTTACCGACCAACTTTGGTCGGTATTGTTAAATTTCAATTTTCTTTAAAAAAAAATATTTTCATTTACCGACCAACTTTGGTCGGTATTTTTTAAAATTTAATAATTAATAAAATGACATAATTTAAATACACCGACCAACTTTGGTCGGTAAAATTAAAGTTGGTCGGTAAAATTAAATTATTAAAATATTTTACCGACCAAAGTTGGTCGGTAAGTCGTTTAAATTCTTCAGATGGTCGTTTTAACATACCGACCAACCTTGGTCCGTATATTAAAACGACCACTAAAATAGCTACCAAGCGTGTTTGGACGTGTTTTGGTCGGTAATTTGTCATAACCGACCAACGTTGGTTGATTTTTTTAGTCGGTATTTACCAGATTTCTAGTAGAGTTCTTTGACACGTATATTATTGGTGACCAAACCATTTAAGTAGGCTCCATTTGCTCATAAATAATACTATTGCCTATTCACGTTTTAGTGTTTACAAATATCTGGCAATCAGTATTTATGTTATTGCTTTTCAATATCTTAGATAGTGGTGAAATGTTAAATAATTTTGTTCCGCTGATCCTAGATCATTCCTAAGATAGCCATATGAGTTCTATTTCTATTTGCTTTTCTTTTTTGTCCTTAATTTTTGCAATATAAAATTATTTGCTTCATATAAAAGAACAACGAGAGATAATTTAAACAAAATCAATTTGCTATCAATAATAGAGGATGCTTATCTCGCAAAATCCCATAAATTGTTTATTCACAAATAGATCAAGACTTCAAATATTGCGTTTCTTAAAGTTGAAGTGATCGCGAGACATTCTTCCTCAAGATCGACTCAAAATGCGGTTAGATATTTTTTGACAATCAAATAATTCAAGAAAATCCGCATTTTTCCCTCGATTAAGGAAACAAGAAGGAGATCTCAAGAGAAGCCGTTCCTCGTGCTCGATCTCGAGTATAACCCGATTTTCTTGGAGATCAAATATATTATATGAGGTCCGCATCATCCTATATTCGAGAAATATGTTGATTAAGTCTTTGAATCAAGGAGTTCAATTGAGTGAGAAGAATAAAGGGAAAAATAGGCTTATACTCACAATTGATTAAAAATTAACTTTTTTTGCCATATGATGCACATGAATCAAATAACAGTTCACCAGATCTTTAGCTTCATTTTCAAGCCTGAAACAATAACCTTTTGTGTAACGACTCGGCCGGTCGTTTTGAGAGTTGTAGCCTGGTTCCCCCATTTTCTGCTTTTTTTGTGTTCTACAGCTATTATATTACTTATCGGGTTAGTTGGTTCAGGTCCGGAGTGAATTTAGAGTTAATTGAGACACCTATTCTCTTAATTGAAAGCTTGAGTTGGACAAGTTGACCGGGTGTCGACTTATGCGTAAAACGACCTAGGATTTGAATTTTGATGGCTCTATTAGCTCCGTTATATGATGTTGGACTTAGGAGCGCGTCTGGAATGTTATTTGGCGGTCCATAGTAGAATTAGGATTGAAATGGCGATAGTTGGAATATTTGAGAGTTTGACCGGGAGTGGACTTTTTTTATGTCAGGGTCAGATTGGATTTACGAAAGTTGGAGTAGGTCTGTGGTGTTACTTACGACTTGTATGCAAAATGTGAGGTCAATCGGACTTGGTTTGATAGGTTTCGGCATCGTTTGCGGAATTCGAAAATTTCAAAGTTCATTAGGCTTGAACCCGTGTGTAATTCGTATTTTTGATGTTGTTTGAGGTGATTTGAGGGTTCGACTAAGTTCGTATCGTGATTTAGTGCTTGTTGGTATGTTTGGTTGATATCCCGGGTACCTCCAGTTGATTTCAGGTGATTAAAGGACTTGGTTTTATGTTGGTGAAGCAACAGAAGTGTTGTTGCTTCTGGTGTAACCGCACCTGCGGAGTGGGCACCGCAGACGCGAGCCCGCAGAAATGGAAGATTCCCGCAGAAGCAAAAGAGAGGAGGCTTAGCAGTGACCGCAGGTGCAAGGTCTTTTCCGCACCTGCGAAGTCGCATAAGCGGGGTTGTTGTGAAGAAGCACTTCCGCAGAAATGGATAGGGAGCGCAGATGCGGTAGCTGGGAACTTGAGTGGTTTTCGCAGATGTGGAAAATTTATCGCAGGAGCGGTTCCGCAAGTGTGAAAGGCCTGGGCGAACATATAAATACGAGACTTCGAGATTTTTCACCATTTTCATTATTTTGGAGCTCGGACTTTGGAGGTTTTTAGAGGGATTTTGACAAAATACCGAGGTAAGCTCCTTGTGTTCATTTTCTTCAATAATGATGTTTCCATACTGATTTTCCACCTAGTTGGTGTGTTTATAGGTGAATTTTGGGGGTTTGAGACTAGGGATTTGGAGAGTGAATTTTGGGGATTTGAATGATCATTTGATGTCGGATTTTGGTAAATTTTGTATGGTTAGACTCGTGAGTGAATGTGCATTAAGGTTTTATGACTTTCGAATTTCAGATTTTTGAGCCGATTTCGGATTTTTGGCTATAATTTGGTATTTTTCTTGTGGAATTGATCCATTTAGCCTATATTAATTGTATTGTACTGCTTGTGGCTAGATTCAGGACCATTGGAGACCAATTTGAGAGGCAAAGGCATTTTGTAGTAGAGTTTTGCTTGGATTGAGGTAAGTAACAGTTTTAAATCTGGTCTTGAGGGTATGAAACCTCGGATTTTTGTATCATATGATTATTTGGAGGTGACTGCACATGCTAGGTGACGGCGTGTGAGCGTGCACTGTGGGAATTGGGACTTGGTCCATTCCATGAAACTGGAAATTTGAACAAACTTGTTGTTAGTTATATGCTCTTCATGTGCTTTAGATAATTGACTATGAATCCTGTTAGAGATTATGCTTGCCATGTATTGGTACTGATGGGACCCACATAGGTTGTGTTATATGTAAAATTACCTGCTATATGTTAGTTTTACTCAATCCTAACCTTCATTTGCATATCACATCTCAGTCTCTACTATCCTTTATTGATAATCATACTATTTTTGTTTGGGCTATTTTCTTGATTTATAAGATCCTGAGAGACTGAAGAGATTGATAACTGAGTGAGGCGAAGGACCTAATTGTGAGGATATTTATGGGATTGGATGCACGCCCCAGCATGTTTCTTGATATGTATACCATGATTGGCTTGTTATAGCACTTGGGCTGAAGGAGCATGAAGTCTATACACACCCTCAGTGAGCACATGTACCTGCTGAATACGAGTGCCGAGTGCTGAGTGATCGTGAGGAATAAGTGACTGTGAGGAATGAGTGATTGTGAGGTTGGAGCGAATGGGAGGACTGAGTGAATGTTGCCTTGAGAGGCGGTATATGACTCATTATTGTTGCACATAGTTGCCTTATATCATTGGTTTAAAAACTTCTGAAAGATATCTTTATCTAATTTTTACCTGAACTTGGCATTTACATACTGATTTGAGTTAATTTACCGGATTTGGGAAGCATGTTTCCTTCTTGAGACTACTGAAAATGATTATAACTGCGTAGCTCATCACTATATTTTAGTTTCTTATTTACTATTGTTACTTACTGAGTTGGTTGTACTTACGCTACACCTGCACTTCGTGTGCAGATCCAGGAGTTTCTTGCCACGAAGGGTGTTGATAGTTCTCGTAGCTGACTGTTGGAGATAGAGAGGTAGCTGCCTGACATTCGCAGACCTTGTTTTCTTCTTCCTTATCTTTTGTTTCGTTGTATGTTGATTCAAAATGTGATAGTCGTTTATTTCCATATCAGTTATGTTTAGATGTTCATGACTTAGTGAAACCCCAATATTGGGGCTATTTTTCGCACTGTATTTTGGGTTTAACTGTTGTTTACGAAAAAAATTTTATTAAAAAACTCTTGGTTTATCTTTCTGCGAATGTATTGGAAGTATTATGAAAATGTTGGCTTTCCTAGAACCATCGATAGGCGCCGTCACAACATGTTAGGATTTGGGTCGTGACAAGTTGGTATCATAGACTAGGTTACATAAATCTCACGAGTCATGAGCAGGTTTAGTAGAGTCTTGCAGATCGGTACGGAGACATCTGTGCTTATCATCGAGAGGCGGCCGAACCCTTAGGAAACTTCACATTCTTGAATTCTTGTCATGTGAATCTGTTGATTCTTGTAACTAAATTTATGTTATTCTATTCTCTCATAGATGGTGAGGACACGTACTACGGGGTAGGATGGACAGCCACCAGTACCACCAGCCAGGGCCGCGAGAGCCCGAGGTCGCGATAGAGGCCTAAATAGGGGCAGAGGTGCGGCTCGCACAACAGCTAGGGAAGTACCTGCAGATCCACTAGTTGCCCCAGTCCAGGATAAGGTCCCAGTTGTCGATGCACCAGCAAGACCAGCTCAGGCAGTAGTTGTGCCTATTGTGGTTCCAGGCCTTCAGGAAGCCTTAGCTCAGATTCTGACCGTGTGCACCAGTCTTGATCAGGCGATCTTCGTTCCGGCTTTAACAACCACTTCTCAGGCCGGGGGAGGTTCTCAGACTCCCGCCACCCGCACACTAGATAAGGTGGTACAAGGACTCTAGACACCGGGGGCGCCACTAGCCCAGCCGGTTGCAGCTGCTTAGAACTATGTGGTTCCTGTTATGCCTAATGATGAGTAGCGTAGATTGGAGAGGTTTGGGAGACTCCAGCCTCCTTTTTTTAGTGTTACAGAGGGGGAGGATGCATAGGGCTTCTTGGATAAGTGTTAGAGGATGCTCCGTACAGTAGGTATTTTGGAGACACGTGGGGTCTGATTCACTACTTTTCAGTTCTCTGGGGCTTCCTTCAGTTTGTGGGAGGCTTACGAGAGGCATAGGCTGGTCAGCACAGCACCCCTTACATGGCAACAGTTCTCTATTCTCTTCTTCGAGAAGTTCCCGCCTCAACCCGCAAAGAGAAGTTGCGCAGGCAGTTCAAGTAGCTTCGTCAGGGTGATATGTCTGTGACGCAGTATGAGATGATATTGTCTAAGTTGTCCTTTCATGTTGTGTGGTTGGTTCCCACAGAGAGGGAGAGGATCAGGAGGTTCATAGATGACCTCACTTTTTAGATGTGATTGCTTATGACTAGAAATAGAGTGCCTGGTGCTACTTTTGATGATGTTGTCGACATTGCTTGTCAGATAGAGATGGTTCGCAACCATGAGTGGGTTGAGAGGGAGGCCAAGAGGCCTCGTGGTCAGGGTGGATTCAGCGGTGTTCCTTCTGGGGGTCAGTTCTACCACGGTAGGGGTCGTCCTTACGAACATGCTAAGACGGCTCGCTCAGTTCATCCGGGTGCATCATCTGGCCATGGTTCACATAGTTATTAGCAAGGTCATTTATCTCTCAGTGCCCTCCCAGCTCAAAGTTCGTCTCGTGCTCCATCGGGTTAGGGCTCGTCTATGCCAGGTCCTTCTACCAGTTATCCCGGTGCTCGGTGCTCCCTTTAGTCCCCACCACCAGCACCAGGGATTTGTTTTGAGTGTGGGGAGTGTGGGCATGTGTGGAGGAAGTGTCCACGTCGACAGGGAGTTCCAGTGCAGCAGTGGAGTCAGGTTGTGTCTTCTGCACTAGTTTATTCACCACCCGCTCAGCCAGCGCGGGGTGGGGCCCAGTCAGCTAGAGGTCTCCCTAGAGGGGGAGGGATATCAGGTGCCGGTCAGGCCCGATTTTATGCTCTTCCCTCCAGACCAGATGTCATTTCTTCTGATGCTGTGATCACAGGTATTGTCTCAGTTTGCCACAGGGTTGTCTCTGTATTATTTGATCCTTGTTCCACTTATTCATATGTGTCCTCGTATTTTGCTCATTATCTGGATATGCCCCATGAGTCTCTAGCTTCATTTGTTCATGTATCTACTCCGATGGGCGATACTATTATTATGGACTGTGTATATCGGTCATGTGTGGTGACTATTGGGAATCTGTAGACTAGAGTGGATCTCTTGTTGCTTATTATGGTCGATTTTGACGTGATCTTGGGTATGGATTGGTTTTCTCCATGTCATGATGTTCTAGATTGTCACGCTAAGACCGTGACGTTTATTTCCAGACTGTGATAGCAGTTTATTTCCATATCGATTATGTTTAGATGCTCTTGACTTAGTGACACCCCGATGTTGGGGCTATTTTTCACACTGTATTTTAGATTTAACTCATGTTTATGAAAACTTTATTATTTAAAAACTTTTGGTTTATCTTTCTTTGAAAAAATGAAAGTATTTTGAAAATGTCGGCTTGCCTAGTACCGTCGATAAGGGCCATCACTACATGTTAGGATTTGGGTAGTGACATTTTGCATTGTGGATGGGGAAAGAAACTCTTTTGTAACTTAATCAATCAAGCAAAAGCTTAAAAATTATTTTTGAAGTGCTAAAGGTACCCATTAATTACTGTAAATACTAGTTAATTTATCCGCGCTTTGCACAACCGAATAACTCATTTTATAAGTTTTATTGATATGAAAAAGAACAAGATTTATATTATCAAAATTAATTAATTACACGAACAAAAAAAATTAATCGTATGTTGACATATTTTGTCACGACCCGAAATCCATAAGGTAGTGATGGCGCCGGACACCGCTGTCAGGCAAGCCAATCATTTAAATAGTTAAGTTAAATTTCCTGTTTTAGCATTTTTGAAATCATTATCTTTCACTTTATTATATTATAACTGAACAAAATTTATGTTAAGTAAATACGACAGGTAAACAATTTTGACGTTATTGCAGTAAATCCCAAACACTTCCCAGAACCCAGTGTCACAAGTGCATGAGCAATTTCTAAGATTTTATACAATCATTACAAAGCTTGTCCGAGATACAAATTTGACAATAAAATTTAAATAAAACGAATACAATATGAGGGAGACTATCTCAGCTGCGGATCGCCTCCGGATGATGCAGCTTGCCTAAGTCTCCAAACCAGCCACATCACTGTGAAAGTACCTGTGCAATAAAAATAAACAGCAAGTGTAGCATGAGTACGAAAATAACGTGTACTAAGTAAGTTGTCCGCCTAACCTCAGATAGGTAGTGACTAGAGGTCGAATTAGACACTTGCTAGAGGTCAATTTAGTATATTCAAGTGTGACACTAAGCATGATTATCATAGGCAATTTATTAAAATGAGAAATAAATAATATCAACTCCTTCCACATTTAACACTTTAAATCTTCGTCATATTAATAAGAATTAATCAACATGGTTGATTTAATCAAATAACAAATAATCAACGGGAAGGAACAACTTCTTCCAAAATGGTAATAACTTTAAATCTCTGTCATTTCAGTTGGCAACTTAAAATTCCAGGCCAGTAATAAGGCAAAATAACAGCAAATACGCAGTAAATATCATGCGCAAGAAATGCCGAGGGTCGAACGGCGCGGACCAACAATAATAAACTGTGCACTGTTAAAGGGTCGAACGACTCGAACCATAGATGCATCTATCTGCCCCGCTCGCGAATCGATCATGCGTCACGGTTATACATAAATACAGGGTTATCCTGCTCGCGAATCATACATGCGACTCAGGCACCCGTATATACACATATTCACACAATAAGTCCACATTTTTATCAAGAAATCAGTTTCTCAGGAAAGTGGTAAAATTCTTCTTAAAGGAACACGAGAAATAGCATTAAAGTCTTTGTTTTGAAACTCATTTGCCAAGTTTAATAATATTCAATAACATAACCTTATCAGGTATACAATTATCCACGGAGAAATAAATTCTCTTTCTAGATGATTAAGAAAATGAGCTCTAGCCTTCTTAGACATTCAATTACTATTTGATCATATTAGCGGTCTAATATTATTGGCAAGATCACAAGTACCACAAGTAAGGCATGCTAGTGGGTCCTAGTCTACCCCGGGCATGGCATAATAGTAGCTACGCACGAACTCCCGTCACCTCGTGCGTACGTAGCCCCCGAAGATAATAGCACATACTTAATTCATTCACCTAGGGGAACAATTCCCTCTCACAATGTTAGAAAGGAGACTTACATTGCTCTGAAATTCCATAACCGGCTTCCAAGCCCTTCTGATGACTCCAATGGATACACAACCCCCCAAAACTATCCAAATAATGGCAAACCAATGAAAATATATCATAATATTTGCAAAAATTCCAAATTATATAATTTCCCAACCTCGCTCAGTGAACTGACCAAAATGCCCTCGGGCCCACGTGCTCGGAAATACGAAATTTCTCGAAGATATATTTTACCCATAGCTTTACTAGTTCAAATATGCAATTTACTCTAAATTCCATGCTCAAATTCGTGGTAGAAATCCAAAATACCATTTCTAGGTTTTCTTCAATATTTTCCAAATTTTTCTACAATTTTCATGTAGTAACCTTGTATTTAACTTAGAAACATGAAGGAATTACTTACCTTGTGATCCTTGACGAAAACCCTCTCTTCAAGCTCCTCCAAAACTGCCTCACACCAAAAGAAAATGGGAGAAATGGCCAACAAATCTCGATTTTAAAACATTCTGCCCATGTCATTCTTCGCGTCTGCGATCCAACTCTCGCACCTGCGACTTTCCTCAGCTCAAGCCAACATCGCACCTGCGCTCCCTGCCAAACCTGCAAACTTTTGCATCTGCGGCCCAAGCCTCGCAGGTGCGGTCACACTAGATGACAGCAACCACATCCTTCTTCAAACTCCTAAACTTGATCTGTGAATCACCCAGAATCCACCAGAGGCCCCCCGGGACCCCTTCCAATTACACCAACCTGTTCCAAAACATAGTGTGGACTTGCCCGAAGCCCCAGATCACATCAATCAACGCCGTATACATGAGTCGCTCTAAAATTCAAACCATAAGAACTTAGAAATTCCCAACTTCTACATTCGATGCCGAAACCTATCAAATCACGTCCGATTGACCTCAAATTTTGCACATAAGTCATATTCGACATTACAGACCTGCTCCAATTTTCGGAATTGCATTCCGACCCTGGTATCAAAATTTCCACTTCCGGTCGGATTTCTAAAAAATCTTTAAATTTCTATCTTTAGCCAAATGACTTCAAAATGACCTACGGATATCCAAATTCACTTCCGATCGCGCTCCTAACTCCAGAATCACCATATGGAGCTATTCCCCAGCTCAGAATCCTAAACAAACATCAAGAACACTGAAAGGCCTTACAGTCCAAATTTATGAAATTCTTCTAAAATGCTATCTTCCATAATATACGCTGAAATGCTCCCGGGTTATCCGAAAACCGATCCGAACATATGCCCAAGTCCGAAATCATCATACGAACCTGCAGGAACCTTCAAATCGTTATTCGGAGGTCGTTTACTCAAAATCCCAATCTTAGTTGATTCTTCCAACTTAAGGCTTCCGAATTGAGAATTTTCTTTCCAAATTAACTCTACACTTCCCGAAATTCAATTCCGACCACGCCCACGGGTCATAATACCTGAAATGAAGCTGCTCACGGCCTCAAACCATTGAACGACGCGCTAGAGCTCAAAACAACCGACCAGGTCGTTACATATTTTCTTGTGAAAGTTATTGGCATGTACAACATGTTCTACCTACCAATAATATGTTTCAAATTACACTAGCATTCAACATCAAATTTAAATAATCTCAAATTGTTGAGGTGTGCTCTCCTACTTCTTCAAACTCTACTACTCCAATTTCTATTAGATTCCATATAATAAGTTGTTTGTGTTATTGCTCCATAAGAATAAAATTAAAGGAATCTCAATATACATTCGCGATCTATATTATTTAAGAACATATAAAATAATATTGAGAACCATTGACATTAAGGAACACTAATTACCTTGTTATATAAATTACAGGAAAAAAACAAATGGCTAGGTATATGAACAAAACCAAGAGAATATTACAAGTTAATACACTCAATAAAATTCTTAATATAATGATAATAAATATTAAACAGTTATAGGAAGAGAACAAACCATCCAACAATAAGATAGAGAAATAATATATCAAAATTCAAAGAGAATGTAATGACCTAGTTTTCCCTATAGGCTGTGATAGCGCCCAACGTCGCCGCTAGGCAAGCCAACAGTAAACTACTTATGTAATTTTTCTTTTTAATAATTTCAAAGTAGTTGATTTTTATTTATTAAGATAATTATTAGTAATAATCTAAAGTAAAGTAAATCATAAACAAACGAGAGAGTAAACACAATGAATTTAATACTCAAAACCATAAAGTGTCTTCTAGAATATTCTCAAAAGCCGGTGTCACAGGTGTATGAGCAATTAATAAAATATACAAAACCATCTATGCTATTGTTTGGAATAATATAGACACAAGGTAAATACAAAAGAGAGACTGTGGGTGTTGCAGAACGGACACAAAGAGCAGCTCATCATTATGCATCGAGGTAACAAGGGTGCGTTCCTGAATGATTGTCAGATGCACCTGCCTCAAATCCTGCATGATTAGTGCAGAAGTGTAGCGTGATTACATAAACAACATATATCCGGTAAGTATCTAGTCTAACCTCGAAGAAGTAGTGATGAGGGTTCGACATCGGCACTTACTATGGGCCGATAAATAAAGTACAGAAATTCTAAATAGGCATGGAATACATCAATAACAATAACACAATAATAAAAAATAAATAAATGAACCTTTAACTAGAAGTCAATGTAAAATCTCCAATTAGCACATACTAACTTCAACAAATACAGACCATCAAGTAAACTATAATTTGTCGAGTCACTAAAGTAATATCAAGTGTAATCAGACTCCGAGCATTATCACGCACGATTTTATGGCCCGAACCATATATGCATCTATTACTGTCGAGGCGTTCGACGCGCTTCACAAGAAGAGAGAATACTCTACTAACTCCAATTTAACGGTTATCACAAGACTCGTACACAAGGAGGCACAAATTTCTGTCAATGGTCGAGTAGCCACAAGGACTCAAAGTAAACGAAGTTTGGTCTTTACGAATCCTTTATCAAGTTTCAATATAATTTAAGCATTTAAATAAACAAGTAGAGTGCCAACAATACAAGTACTTCATGATAGGGTCCTAAAACTACTCGGACATAAGCATGATTTCTCCCGACGCACGGACTCTCATCACTTAGTGCGTACGTAGAACCCACAATAAGTAGAAAATAGTAATTTAAAACACCTATGGGATAAATTCTCTCTTACAAGGTTAGGCAAGAGGCTCACGTCGTCCAAAGCTCACTTTCCGGTCTCAAATTCACTCTAAAGCCTCAAGGTTGTGCCGAACAATTCGGAGCTAATCAAATATTATATAAATTAATCAATATACACTTAGAAGTTCCTAATTTAGCTATTAGAGTAATTGCCCAACCCAAATTGAAATATTTCTAAAATTCACCCCTGGCCCACCTCCCAAGCTCAGATATATAATTTATTCCAATTTCCACTATCAAAACCATGATCAAATCCCATTTTTTCCTAAACCCTAGTTTCTTCACAAAATCTCACCAATTTGACAATTTTTCCATGTTTAATCTACCTATAATTCGCTTATTTAGCTAAGGATATGATAGAGATCATTTACATCTTGATGTTGATAAAATTTCCACACAAAATGCTGTCAGAATCGCCTAAGACCAAGTGGGAAATAAAGTTAAGTCCCGAAATAAAAAGCCCTTGCACCAGTCGCAGATGTTGCATTTGCGACATCTTGTTCATAAATGCGATGGCCGTGAATTCGAAAAAAGCATCACAAAAGTGAAGAATGGTCATCTCTGTCAGGGTTGCAACTGCGAGCAAAAGCTATTGAATTACGAAGACAAGCGGATTATGAAAGATATAGAAATTGTAACAACCCGGCCGTTCATTTTGAGCTCTAGTACATTGTTCGAAAGTTTGAGGTAGTGAGTATCTTCACTTCATGTTTTATGACTTGTACGTGTAGTCAGAATTGAATTTTGGGAAGTTCATAGTTGTTTCCAAAGTTGACTAAGGTTTCACCTTTGAGTAAAAAGCCTCAAAACTGGGATGCAAAGGTTCTTATGATGATTTTAGAGTAGGGCATATGTTCGGGTTGATTATTGGGTGGTTCGGGGGCATTTCAGCTCTTAATATGAAAAGTTGGCCTTTTGAATGTTTTAGAATTTCCTAAGTTTGGTTTGAAGTGGACTATGGTGTTATCGATGTCCGTTTGGGATTCCGAGACTTAGAATATGTTCGCATCGTGATTTATGACATGGACGTAAAGTTTAGCGTCATTCTGGGATGTTTAAGTATAATTCGGACGCGGGCGAAGTTTAAAGCTTGAAAATTCAAAGAAAGGTTTCGATCATCGATTCATAATTTTGATGTTATTTGGCGTGATTTGAGGCTTCAGAAAGGTTCATATCATGTTTTAGGATGTGTTGGTATGATTGAATTTGGTCTCGGGGGCTTCGGGTGCGAATTAGATTGGAATTGGGTTAAGGACTTAAGGAATTTCTGAAGCTTAAGGCTTCTGGTGTGATCGCATCTGCGAGGTGGATATCCGTAGGTGCGAGACCACAAAAGCGGTCAAGGGGTCGCAAAAAATATTCTAGGTGAGCTGGGTAGTGGTCGCAGGTGCGAGGAGGATTTCTTCATCTGTGAGCCCGCAGATGCGACGAGGCTCCGCAAATGTGGAGTTGGAAAGGCATGGCTTGCTTCGCAGAAGCGATGGGATCACGCAGGCGTGGAAGCGCAGAACGAGGGTAGGGGAGTGGAAGCGCCCTCGCAGGTGCGAGCCTTGGGCCGCAGGTGCGGCAGGTCGGGGCCTAAGTGACTTCCACAGGAGTAGACATTTTTCTGCAGAAACAGAGCCGCAGGTGCGGCTGGGATGCCCGCAGGTTCCAAGACGCCTGTGCAGAATATATGTTGCTCAATCGGGATTTTTCATTCATCACTCGTTCGTCTCTTATAACAATTCCATCAGTTTCGTTCGTCGTTTGATCCAGAAATACACATGGACTGATTCCCGTAACATCAGGGATATGTAGGCAACTCATGAACCCGGGTTCAGCCCCAATTTTTCCAAAACATATCATTCCTCACTGACTTCGGACAAAATTGATCATCATTTTCTTTACCCGACGACTCTTTCATCATTCTCAGATAAAGAGGGGCAGATGTTCATACCCAATTTCGCCCTCATATTTTTTATAAATGTCATGTGTACTTTCAAAACATCATTTTTGCATTATTACCTAATTTACAGGATTCATATAAGAATTTTCTATAATTTTCAAAGCATAGAATTAATTTGCTCGCATTAAATTTTTTAAATATTTATTAAATATCCCTTCAAATTATTTTAGGATGATTTAACCATCCAAAATTATTATTTATGACCACATGCATGTTTTATGACATTTTTTGTCATTTCATATAATTTTATTTTGCATTTTTTAGCTATTTACACATTTTTGCAATAATAGCCTATACTTTACAATTAATTTCATTTTGTCATTTTATTCAAGGATAAAATATTTTTTTATATTTTTACAACCTTCTTCGATTATTTTAACATAATAATTTTGTAAATAATATTTTTTTGTAGCTATTTTCTTATTATTTTTTTAATTTCGTATCTAAAATCTAGCCCAATACAGGGCTAATTTCGGACCAAATATTAGCCCAATTACCCCTAGCCCAAAACCAAACGACTCTTTAGTAAACTCGGTCAGTACCCGTTTTAAACGACGCACCCCATTCATCTTTTAATTCTTGGTCGTTGATCTCTCAAGATAAACAACCCTCGCGCACCCAAGCCCTTTTAATTAACCAAACTCGGAACCCTACCTCATTTCCCACCTAACAGCCGCACCCAAATCCCCTCAACTCTCCTCTTATCTCTTCTGAAGAACCCTAGACACTTCTCCCTTAATTCCCTTTCCTAATCCTGTTGATAATGGTATTCCACCATTATTTGCTTACCATATCTATGTTTCTCCGCTACTGGTCACACGTTTATGGTATTACTTAGGTATTTGCCCATTTTTGGAAAATACCATCTCTATATTGGACTGGAATCAACCTCAAACTTGGATAATTGGACAATATTTCATCCATGTACATGAAGAAAGGCCTGATTCTTCATACTAGTTGACCGATTCTTGAGTATTAAACCCTAACTAGGGTTTGGAGTTTGATTTCTCTCCTTTCCGGTTACTTTACTTATTGCATGATATATTTTACTTTATTGTTCGCTTTTACTTGATTTATTTCCTTTTTTACTTGCTTGATTCAACACTATATAAACTCCCTCCGCAATTTCCCCTTGAGACAGATTTTTGGGGAATCATTGAAAAAATTACTAACACTCTCTTATTCTTATTCATCATATACCACTCTAAGGCTCGATTTCTTGGCTGGATGAAAGACAATGCCACCAGAATTCAATTATCAAACCTTTCTTAGTGTTGGAACTGCCCGGGAATCATTCAAAACCCTTAGGAACTCTGTTTGTACTGTTCAATTCGTTATTTGACATTGGAGTATTGCTGAAACTATTCTTCATATTTACTTGTTCCTTAATCTGTAACTGGTAAGTACCTATGTCCTTTACAATTCCATTCCTTTTTTTGTTTGAGTTCCCGTTCTTGATATCTATGCCTCTGAGATTTTGTGAATCAACACACTATTGTATACTCTGAAGTTCTTCTTGAGGCTCTATGCTTTTTAGTAATTTAATTTCCCATTTGTTATCCCGATTCTGTTTTTCTCAAGTCTATTTTCTCTAATGTGTACGTTTAATGCCTATTATTGTTGCTTACTCTGAGTTTATCTTCTTAATTTGTTTTGTACTCTTGTGATGAAACGATTCATGTTCTAATTTTTGTTATGTCATTCATGTATAACTCAATTTTTCACTAGAGTTAATTCCTGATCATGTTACCAGCCTAAGCCTGCTTTCCCTACTAGTAAACTAATGCACGTTCCCTTGCTCTATCTTATATCTTTGTAATAATCAATACATATGTGCCATACCTTGTTATGTCATTCCTGCCCAACCTGCTGAGTTCCAGATGTTGTACTAGTTTACTAAGGCCTGTTTCCATGCTATTTAAGTTCTAATGTATGCTTAGACTTGTGCAATCCAGTGATGTTCAAAACTGTTTAAGATCTAAGAAAACCTCAAAACTAGTCTCTCCTGTCACATATGGCCGACTAGTATCAGGTTCAATACTAGCCTATCATGCTTGAGAATCAACATGTTATTTATATTATGATTAATGTTCAGCATGCTAGGTTATTCCCATGTTCCATTAAGAAATTTCTTTGAACGCGAGCTAGTTCTATTACTTTGTTCCTTGGGGTGTTCATGATGAACATTTTTCATGTGTTGAATGTGCTTTGTTTGCCTCTTGCTTGAATATGTTAGACCTTCATCTAGGGTACCTAGGTTGAATCCGAATCATGCTTCATTATTGAAACTCTATGGAATGATTTACTATCATATGTAGTCAATTAGGTCACTCTTAAACTTTGTCGCTAGAACTACGAGCACAAACTTGCATTGTTTCCTTCCAAATCTAGCCTGATCGTGTTTATATTCCTTGGCTAGAGTTGTTAGCCACAACTCTAAGAACTAAGTGTATCAGTTGTTTAGTTAATTCTATGAACATTTGTCTCCTGTATGGATGATTTGAGTAAGTAAAGTTATTTGCCAGGCCTATTGTTGGGCCATACATGTTGGTTTTGAGTATGGAACTCAAGTTGTTATGGTAAGTGGTGTATGTGTTTGCTGTTGTGGGAAGACTAAGACCATTGAAGGCCTAGGGACATCCCTAGGTTGTTCTGCATTAGGCATGTGTCTGTTTTATCGGGTTTGTGGTTCTTTCATTTTGTAACCAGTCATATTTAGATTTATACTATGTCATTTGGGCTTGTAATAATTTGTAATAAAGAATAATTGGGAGATTAATTAAAGGGGGCTGGCGTATTCTAATATTCGCATGAAATGGTAGAGAACATGTCTATAGGGTTTGCATTCTTTATGTGCTACTTTTTTTAAACTTGCTTTATTTATGCATATCAGTATAAATCATGGCTATAGGAATCAGGCACATCTCACTTGCACACTTTCAAAACACGTTAGTTCAAGTATTTACCATACTTGATTTTATGTTACAAGTGCGCATTTCATGCCTATAGGATGTATAACATATGCTTTTTATCAACCTAGATACCATGCCTTTAAGACTTCAAATAATCAACTGGTCAGTTGCTTCTATTACTTTTTGTGCACTGCCTATCTAGATGCCATGACAATAGGACACCAATCGTTTAATCTACTACTCCTATTGTTTGCATTACACTGCCTCGCCTAGATGATACGCCTATAAGAGTACGATGTTATAAAATAATGTCTGATGGTCAATGGTTAGAAATCATACCTGTAGGATATTTTCACTTGCTTAAAAAATTGTTTATAAGATCAACATTATTAATACTAGACTTCAAGGATGTTTCACTGCTTAAGTTATCAACTATTAGAAATCCTGCCTATAGGATATTGTCACCTTCTTGAGACACACGTCTATAAAATCAGCACTAGTAATTCATAATTCTGGGATCGTTTCATTGAACAAACAAATTAGAAATCATGCCCATAGGACTTAACGACTCAAATACGTCTTAATCCTGAAATTGTCTACTGTGTAGCTTGGAACTTGTTTGTGTGCTTTGTTGTTAAATGTGGAGGCTAACATGAGCCACTCTTTGGTTTTATGTGTAGTCCTACTTGTTTTGAATGCGCGATTAATATATCATTTTGAGCAACCCAGGTAAAGTCTAGAACCACCCAAATATAGGTCCAAAGCCTCCTGGACCATAGGTATGGGACGGGTAGTGCACACATATGGTACGGTTTAGAATTGAATTAGAGCGCCTTTAAGTAACAACTTCAATATTGTAATTGGGTAGCAGGAGATGATTGTCTGTTCCCGATAAATAATATGAGCAACCCACTACCTTAAGGGAGTTGCGAAGTATTATTTATGTTGCACGAGGTGATTCGTTAGGCAAACAAACTTAGTACCCCCCTCTCTTTCTTTAAACTTGTTATTTACACCTAGTCATTTATCATAGACCAATATAGTTGTATACTTGTAATCATCAAAGATTTGTGCTGATTCTCATATGTTATAATAAGACTCTTCGACTTATGTATTTTCCTTTGTTTATTTGATCACCTAACCTAATCACGTAATCCACATAATTTAAAATTCGACCGGGAAACATGGGTGTGGACCTCAAAGAGTTTCTAACACCTTCTCTTTGAGGTAATTTGATCCCTTACCCGATCTTTGGTGACCCGTACTAGTCAAACAGAGTTATTTGCAAATAGGTTCCCTAACACACCTTAAAAATCGTTAGATGACGACTCTTCTCTTTTAATACCTCCCTTTAATAGAATTGTGACACGTCACAGACCGCTTTCGCGAGAAAACGGGATGTGACAGCATGTCGACTCTGCTGGGGATATACATAGGCTCTTACCGTAACAAATTTGAATTATGTGGATTATTTCCCTTATTTCCAATATTTGCTTAAATTGTTATGACATGCATATCCTTTCCCTTATCCTCATTTATTTTGTTTAAAATTGCTATGACATGCACATCCCTCCCCTTATTATCCTTTATTTGTTTAAACTGCTATGACATGCACATCCTTCCGCTTATTCTCTTTTATTTTCTATGACATGTTTGACCTCTCTCCATCTCCTTCATCGTGTCTAAGATTACTATATCATGATTCTCCCATCCTTTATTTCTGTCTTTCTTTCATTTTCTCTCCTTTTCATGTTCACATTTACTATGTTATTTACTGCTTTTATGTATTCTCATCATGCAAATACTTTGCAGTTGGCAACGTGTTACTATTTCTGCATAAATCATGCTCCACATCATACTCCACTCGTTCCTATTATAAACATACGACGCTTAATGAGTATTCGTGCTTTCCTAAAATCACCCTTTTAAATCGGAAAGACTTATTTGCAATAGATTAGTCGACCAGCGGTGCAGTCGATGGTCCCTGCCTTTCCCTCTCATGTTTTCCACTTGAGACTACCAGTCTGGACCCTTTTAGAAACCACACTTCGATTTGAAATGTACATGGATCATGCTAAACCTAGTACATATTGAGATGTCATTAACATAACAACTCAGTTAGATAAAACCTTGTCCAAAGTCCGACGAGATTTCCATAATCCCAATGGACACTATCATATTATGGGCATCACTTGGAGAAAATGTGCAACATGTTGATCGTTACTGCGTAAGTAGTCGAATATGGAGAGGGAAAGGGATAACCTTTGTCTGTTTGCGAAAATGAAGCACGAAGTCCCCATGTTTGGTATGGTCCAGAATATCCCGCCTTTGCTACCCGACTGGTGGAAAGACCTTGCACCTTGTGATAAAAATCTTGTGAGGAGAGTACCCGGAGCCTGACTATTTTTGATGAATAATTCACTAAATAGGGAACTGATAGAGGCTGCTACTATGTTCTAGGATGAGAAAAGAGATGTTTTCCGATTTTGCAATATAGAAAGGACTTCTCTATTAGAAGAAATAGAGGTTTCGCCAAGTTTCCATGGGATAATCCAGGGCTATTGGTGCAAGAAAATCGCACTCCCCACGGTTATCTGATAATGTTAGGTTTTAAGAAGAATGATGAACTACTTTGTCTAAAAAATTAATACATCCCTTTCGAGTTTTTTGACGAGCGTTATGGGCATAGCAAATCATATCGCCTTTCTCATGAGGAACTAACCATTACTTCCTTAGAATGGGTGCATCGCTGGGTTTATGTATTCATTGGCCGCTTCTTGGGGTTGTTGATATTTCCGATTCAAGGAGGAAGGATTTATACTCGCTTAGCCATGGTCGCTAGGACCTTAATGGATGGCATCGAAGGACAAACTTACACTATCATCCCCATGATCTTAGTTGAGATGTACCGTGCTCTGGATCGGTGCATGCAGAGATTTGGACATTTTGAGGGTCGTAATTTATTGCTACAAGTTTGGCTGTTGGAACACTTTCAGGGGGGAAAGTACCGGCAAGAGATTTTGTGAAGGCCATTGAATGACGACAAAGCCAACCATCACCCAAAGAAAATGACGTTTATTATAGATAGGTTTGTAAGCCTGGAAATACTGTAGGTTGGGTGTGTTTCCAGCAATGTGACAAATGAGCTTGTGCAGTTGGTGTTTGAATGATTTCTTAGTAGTGAGTTCATCATCATATCAAAAGGGACTACTCACTTGGTCCCTATCGGGCTGCGACGCATCTACCTTTACTCCTATAAGTTAATAAGGTGAAATGGAAGAAACACATCATACCTCAGGTTACCAACATGGTCCAGTACAAGGAAAATTTCAAGGGACATGTCATCCCATTTAAGTTCGAAGCACAACACATGTGGAGCCAAAAGATCATTGTGGAAGGAGAAACTATTGAGCCAAACAGGTATCACGCCGGCCATATGTACTACTATCTATCATGGTTGGAAGACGATGTAGCTGGTGACGTCAAACCATGCGTCAATATGAAGGATGGGATCATATATGAAGTAGCCGAGGCGCAGGTGAAGTACAAGAGGCTATGCAAAAGGATGTTTGAGTCCGAAGCAAAGCATCTGGAGCAGCACAAAGTAAACACGGAGGCGATAAAAGAAGGGAAAGAGATGGCCACTAAGTCAATAGAGAGGTTGGAATACTTGGAGCAAGGGCTAATGGAGCTAGAAGGGAAGATGAGAAAGAGACTTAGGCATTGTCAAGGCATGAACGACGATGAAGGAGGAAAGCTGGAAAAAGCTTACTTATTGATGTACATGCGCGATCTAGCGAACATGATTGAATGGATCAAGAGTGCCAAGAATGGAGAAGGTCCTTCAGGGACCAAGTAGATTAGGAGATGATGTTCTTTACTGCTTTCTAGCTTAGATTAGATTTCGATGTAATAAGGCCTAATACCATTAGTGACTTTATTATTATTGTCGATTTAGTGAAAGTTTGTTTTGGCTCATTTTAGCATAAATGAAATGAGGAAAAGTTGGCATCAATTTTCTCCAAGTCTATGTGTTGTTGAGGACTACCTCAAGCACAATGAGGTCCCCCAAATTAGGACGCGAATTATTGCATGACTTTGTGAAATATGTTTAAATATTGCGAACACTCTTTTATTTCACCTTAGTGACTTGGTTACCTTTTTCTTTTTCTTTATTTTTGATTATTCCCATTCTCAAAGATTGGTTTGTTATTACTGGCATCATCAGCATACCACACTAGATCCAGAGGTCCTCCACCTAGCGACACAAAAATCAAAAGCAAGGGTAAATGGAAAATGTATGATTTAAGTGATAACTGGAAAGATAATGTTGTTGTGACGGAAAATGTTGAATCTTCAGATAGTAGAAGCACTCCGGGGCAGAATGAGTTGGTCTTACTTTTGGAGCAGAAAATCCTGGAACTGCTGGGCGAGCTTGAGCAGGTCAAAAATTTGGCAAACCTATCCCTTACTCTCAACGTTCCCGACATCAAACAGCAAATCCCGACTACCCAGAACCAAACACTGCCACAAAACACACAAAACCAGAATCCACCATACATAGCTCCAAATCCTCCTGCACCACACCAGTATCATAATTCTGCACCTCCCAAGAACCTTAACCGACCACCAGTGCAAACCCCTCAACAACATCACCATCATCCAACTAAATACCAACCACTACTTATCACACTCCCTAAAATGCACCGCAACCTACTCCAGATCCCCAAAACTCAGTCAACGACCACCCATATATCCAAGCTCCAGGAACTCATCAAAGTAATCCGATATATGTGGAAACCTTACCCCTCACCCTACATCAAACTCTATATATACCTGAAGCGACTGAGAAGGACATGCTCATAAGAAACATGGCAGAGGAACTGAAGAAGCTCACAGGGATAGCCCAGAGTGTCAAGTGGGAAAGGCGTTGTAGGTCTGAATTATGAAGCTCTATGTATTCAACCAGATGTAAAACTGCTAGAGGGTTACAAACCTCCAAAGTCCGAGATGTTCGATGGCACTGATGATCCAAAGGTGTATCTAAGAACAAACTGTGACAAGCTTGTAGGAGTAGGTAAGAATGAACAAATCCGTATGAAGTTGTTCATGCGAAGTCTCACAGGAGACGCATTGTCTTGGTATATCACCCAAAACCCAAAGAAGTGGGCAAATTGGGTAAGTATGGCATCAAACTTCATGGATTGATTTAGGTTCAACACAGAAAATGTGCCAGTCATTTTCTATATTCAAAACCTCAAGATGATGCCGACAGAAACCCTTAGCGAGTATGCTATGGAGATCAGAGGTTGCAAACGTAAGGCCAACACTCGAAGAAGAACAAATGAACAAGTTCTTTGTTAGAGCTCAAGATTCGTAGTATTATGAAAGCTTGATTGTCATTGAGAATCACAAGTTCTCAGACATCATCAAGTTGGGAGAGAGAATAGAACAAGGAATCAAGAGCGGGATGGTAACTAATTTCGAGGCGCTCCAAGACACAAATATAGCCTTGCAATCAAGAGGTATTTCAAAGAAAAATGAAGTGGGTGCTGTGATGGTAGCCTAGGTCCCTAGTCTCCCCTCACATACCAAACACCTCCACCCACATATCAACCCTCACCCCCAAAATACCAATACCATGCCACCACCTACCATACGTACAACACTCGACCTGCATATTACCATTTACCTCCACCCGCCCGCCAAAACTACCCAAAGCCACGACCAAATTTCAATTGCATAACTCCTAGACAATACACCCCAATTGCTGAACCTATCTCCAATGTACGAGAGACTGAAGGCTGCTAGTTATGTCACCCCTATTCATGATGTTGTTGTAGAAAATCCCTTCCAATGGATCAAACCCAACAAAACATGTGCTTATTATTCAGGAATAAAGGGTCATACCATTGAGGAATGCCGCACATTGGAAGACAAGATTCACACACTGATCGATACTAATGTTATACAAGCAAAGGAAGTTGCACCGAACGTCGGCAACAACCCTCTCTCAGAACACAGAGGTGAGGAGTGGGATCAGGAATGGTCCATTGGACTCATTCGAGAGGGAGACGCTCCTAAAATATCCCCAGTCACCCTCATGCCAGTTGTGGTACAAACCCAGGTGCCATTTGAAGTTGAGGTAGTTACACTCTTCACTCTAATGGTAGCTCCCACACCATCTTACAAGTCTGATGTCGTCATGTGGGATTATGTTGCGGAAGCAAGAAGAAAAGGAAAACCCAAAATGGAAGAAACATGTACCGTGCAAGGTATGACTAGAACATACAGAGTTTACAAGCTTACTGACAATGCAACCAATATTAATAGTGACCTGATGAAATCTATGTGTGAAACATTCAAGATCAAACATCGAAAATATACAGCATACATGCCGCAAATGAATGGAGCCGTAGAGACTGCAACAATAACATCAAGAAGATATTAAGGAAAATGGTGGACAACTACAAGAAATGGCACGAAAAGCTACCATTTTCTTTGTTCGGGTATCACACCACTGTTCGAACATCCACTAGGGAAACCCCCTACCTACTGGTCTATGGTGTCGAGGTTGTTATCCCTGCCGAAGTGGAAATTCCTTCCTTAAGGATCATACAAGAGGTCGAGCTCAACGACGCAAAATGGGTATGGAACCGGTATGAAAAACTAGCGCCCATTAATGGTAAAAGATTTTCACGACCCGGAATTCCCACCTTTGGGACCGTGATGGTGCCTAACATTTCACTTACTAGGAAAGCCAATGTTAGAGGGTTCTTACTGCCAACATTAATCAATTTCAATAACAAGAACAATTAAGCTAAACAGAAGCTAAAATTGATTTGCGGAATAACATAAAACCCATAATATCTGATACATTTAGGATCTGGAGTCACAACTCACGAGCTAATATGATTTACTACAAACAGAATCTGAAAGGAAATACACTATACTAAAAGAAAAGAAACAGTAAAATAATGAAACTACGAAGAGACTCCAGGGTTTGCGGACACCAACAAATCTACCTTGGGTCTCCTAACAAGCAAGTCCAGCTGCTAACCTCACGATCAGCTAGGGCCGGTGCCAAAATCTACACAGGAAATGCAGAGTGTAGTATGAGTACAACCGACCCCATGTACTTGTAAGTGTCAAGCCTAACCGCGACGAAGTAGTAGCGAGGCTATGACAAGACACCCACATAATAAACCTATGCATACAATAATGTATATACAAAATAACAACAAGTAACAGCTAAACATGTACTATTGGGAGGTGGACATATTAAAGGGGTACACGATATAAGAGATACAACGGAAATGATAACCAGAACAGTGAATAAGCCTTTAATCAGTGAAAACAAGTAAACATAATAAAGTTAATCGCACGGCATCCCCCTTTGTACGTTTTACTCTCTCAACCTCACAATGAAGCAATAGTATAGCACGGCATCACCCTTCGTGATTTTACTCTCAACCTCACAATATGAATCAATATATATGTCACGACATCACCCTTTGTGCATTAAATCTCATAACATGGAACGACATCACCCTTCGTGCATTAACACTCATAACATGGCATGGCATCACCCTTCGTGCATTAACACTCCCAGTATGACACGACATCATCCTTCATGCTTAAAACTCTCCCTTACCACATAACAATGAACAAATATAAAGCAGGGAGATAGAATCAACAATAACAAGATTTACTTCAACAATGGTTCCACAATACCAATCTCAACTGTGGAATCAATACTCATTGATCGCAAAAGACCGTAAACACGATAAAAAAACTATCAATTTAGCAAGTCACTAGTCTAAGCATGGATAACAGATCAAAATAAGAAATAAACTTCAAATACTAAGTCCCGCCCGCATGCTTTATCCCAACAACAAAGCATAAGTACTCATCACCTCACATATACGTTGTACCCAACATCTAAACATGTAGAAATTCGGCAAAAAGGTCTTATTCCCTTAAGTCAAGGTTAACCACGACACTTACCTTGCTCCAAAAAGTCCACTCAAAGCTCAATCACAACTTTGCCTCTCTAACATGCTCCGAACCAATAGAACCTAGCAATTTACCAACCAAACAATTCAAATTAAGCATTAGGAACTACCCACGGTTGCAAAGAATTAAATTTAGGCCATTATTAAAAAAGTCAACTCCCGGGCCCGCTTGGTCCAATCCCGAAGTTCGGACCAAAACTCAATTACCCATTTACCCCCGATCCTGGTTATGTAAATTTGTTTTGGAATCCGACCTCAATTTGAGGTCTAAATCCCCAATTTACAAAATCCCTAATTCTACCAAAAAAAACCCCAATTTCCACCATGAAAACACAAGATTTTATGTTGAAATCTTAGGAAATGTAATGAAAGATTGAAAGAAACTAGTTTAGAATCACTTATCAATGATTTGGGGAAGATAGGTTCTTTGGAGAATCGCCTTAAGGGTTTCTTGTTTTGAAAATTTTGATGAATGAGTAAAAATCCCGTCTAAGTCAGGTTTTGATCAGTTGCAAATGTCGCATTTGTGACCTGGGGTTCGCAATTTCGAACCCCGCAAATGCGAAGAGTCTATGAAATTGCGAAGACCATAACATTTTTGTATTCATCACATTTTTTATGAAATTTTCGCAAATGCGAACACTGACCCTCCGCAAATGCGACCACTTGATCGCATTTGCAATCACTGCCCCATCCTGACCTACTTCACAAATGCGAAGAATATTTCGCAAATGCGAACATCATGTGGCCCAGCTACTCTTCGCAAATGCAATGAGTAGCTTGAAAATGCAAACCCACAAGAGGTTGCAAATGCAATGTCTGATCTCGCAAATGTGAGATCAGAGGCCTGCACTAGAACTGAAACACCAACAATATTTCTAAGTCAAATTTTCAATCCGTAACCTATATGAAACTCACCGAGCCCTCGATGCTCTAAACCAACTATGCACACAAGTCTAAAAATATCATATGAACTTGCTCACGTGATCAAATTGCCAAAATGAATCCTACAACTACAAATTGAACACCAAATCAAAAACCCCAAAAACAAATCCGCGCGTGTTTAGAGAGTGAAGCGCTGGCGATTTGAGGCGATTAGTGAGATAAAGTCCTCCCATGGCTGCGCCGACCACTACCCAGCCTTCAATGGAGGTTGGGAAGTCGTCTTCAACCCCTAAACAATCCCCAAAACACCTGCTAATCCTACAACAACCCAAAACTACGCAAAACTTCTCCGGCCCCAAACATTAAATATGCATGTAAACACTTTAAACTTAAAACCGGTCGAGTTTTTACACGGAGAATCAATGGTGAGATGGAAGAAATCATAGGTTAAACAATCAATTGTGCATAAAGGACTTCATATAGCAGTTCTGGGAAAGTTCTCATATGGCAAACCAATGATTCAAGAGTTAAGGAAGGCAATACCAATCGAATATGAGCTTAAGGGATCATGTTCGATAGGTTTGATTGAAGATACTCAGGTATTGATTAAATTATCGTGAATTGAGGATTATATACATTTATTATCCAAGCCAATATTCTATTTGAAGGCTCAAAGGGAGTTTTGGCAGATGAGGTGCACTCAATGGAGTCCATGGTGGTCTCCAGATGTTGAAACACCTATTCTTATTGCTTGGATGTCTTTCCAGGACTTGCCTCCTAATTTCTTTGGTAAACACTTTGTCTTTTCACTAGCTAATGCAGTAGGAAGGCCATTACATGTTGATTTGGCTACTCAAGATGGCACAAGACCTAGTTGTGCTAAGGTCAAGGTGGAGGTTAACCTACTTTCTACATTGACTCAAAGAATCAATCTCATTGATGAGGATGATGAAACTAGACCCGAGGAATCTAAATGGATCAAGATAAAGTATGATTATATGACTTTGTACTGCAAGACATGTAAAAAGCAAGGTCAAAATGAGAGTGAGTGTTGGGTTATTCATCCAGAATTGCACAAAAGTTTTAATGAGGAAGTTGATGATCAAGGAAAAGAGAAGGCAATGGTGGTTCGTAGTGATGTAATTGGGACAAATGCTAATAATTCTAAGGGTTTGTCAAGTGGAAAAGTGTTGGGTAAACTTATCCCTAACCCAGAAAAGCAGGAGTGGATGCAAAGAAGTATCAAAGAGACAAAAATTGTCACATTATTGAAGCTGCTAATGAGAAAGAAGGTGACAAATTTAAAGGTAAAGCCAAAGAAGAAGGAGTTTGTAATAATAATTCTTTTGATGTCCTGGAGGTTAAGGAATCAGGAAACACAATTTTGAGGATCACTGAAGGCAATGGTAAATGAATATCAAGGAAAGAAGGCAAGAAAAAAGCAAGTATCAATCTAAAAAGGGGCCGGAGAAAGAAAAATTGAATAATTTAGGAAAGTCAAATCTTATTCCTATAGGCAGTGGGATTAGGGCATCTGGGAAGGAAGTAATTCCAACTCCTAAGAGATAAGGGATTAGTCAGCTACAAGATCTTATACATGTGTAGAAGGAAGTTGTGGCAAAGGCTATTGAAAAGGAAAAGAGTGGGAATCCTACTCTTACTCCTACTACTACTGGGAAAGACAAGAATTCAACTATAAAATGAGCTGGGGAGGGGAGTCTTGAGCCTGTTGATGGTTCATCACCTAGCCCTGCTGGCAATGGGAGAGATAAAGAAATTTTGAAAAAGAGGAATGTTGATTGGTTGGCTAGGAGGTTCAATGCAGCTCGTGAGGATCTTCATGTCACAACAAATTACTCATGTCAAGAGATTCCATCGCAAACAGTTGGTGATAGCTTACAAGGTATAGAAATATCTGAGACCTTAACTTATGCAAGGAAAGATTGGGGTGATGAAGTGGGGAATACAAATGCAGGTGAGTTGAATGATAAAAACAACACACAAGCTGGGAATTTGCAAGACCTAAGAAATAGTGGTTTGGAAACCCTAGCTGCCAAGAAATTAGGGTTGTAGGTAGCTCGAACTCTAAGGCTATGCAACCAGATAAATCAATTGAGGGTGATAGAGGAACACCTAAGGAATCTAGATTTCAAGGTGGATCAACTAAATTATCATTGAGCAAGGAGAGAGGCAATGGAACAGTAAACCCTAGAAAAACCAGGGAGGATTTGGCTTTTGTTGATGGTGTTCCAGTGTATGCATTGGATAATGGACTTGATGAGGATGTTAATATGGAGGTTAGGGATGATACGGTGTGCTAAGATCAAAATATAGGGAATGGGAACGGGTGTGATCCCAATGGAGCAGTGTTTTCTGGGCAGACTGCTACAATGTTTCCTGGACTGAGCAGTGTTTATGAATTGCAATTCAAAATGAGGCAATCAAACCAAGGAGCCCCAGCAACCTTTAAGAATTATGACCAGGAGGGGACTGTCTCAATATAAATGATGATCAAAACACTCATATGGAACATTAGGTATGTGAACACTCAACATGCCTTTCCTAGGGTGATCAACATGAATAGGGAGCATAATTTTTCTGTAATGGCATTGATGGAACCTTTTTGAAAGAATGGATTCATTAATAGATATAGAAGGACGTTTAATATGGAGACCGTTTATTCAAATATTAATGGGCAAATATGGCTGTTCTTTGATGCACTGGTGGAATGGGAACTAGTGGAAGATATTGAGCAATGAGTGACTGTGAAAGTGTTTCACCATGACATGGGGAAACACGTGATGATGACCTTTGTTTATGCTAAATGTTCAGCCTTTGAGAGCATGGAATTGTGGGATCATTTGTATTACTTAGCAACTGATATGGAGATGCCTTGGCTTGTAAGAGGGGATTTTAATGTGGTGATGAATGAAGATGATAAGATAGAGGGATTTCCAGTACACCCTCCTGAGTATGAGGACTTTGCCTTTTGTCAACTCATGTGGATTGTTTGAGCAAGGGTACAAGGGGAGTCCTTTTACATGGTGGAATGGGAGATCTAATGCAGGTTGGATAGTATATTTGTGAATTTTCCTTTCCGAAACATGTTGCCAACCATTGAACTGGAGCACCTAATTAGATCTGGATCAGATCATGCACCTTTGCTAATGACATGTGGGGAGCAGACTGCCAATTTTTCCAAGCCATTTAGGTTCTTGAATTTTTGGACCAAGCATGTTGTATTCTTGGATGTGGTGAATCAGAATTGGGAAGCTTATTTCATGGGAGATTCTTTCTTGATGTTCAAGTAGAAGCTCAAGAAGGTGAAGGCTGCTCTATCAAAATGGAGTAGGGAAACATATGGAGATATCTTCAAGCAATTGTCTATCTTGGAAGACATTGTTACGGTGGAGATGTTGTTTGAAGGGGAGCCTACAATTGAGAATAGGATTGTTCTTCAAAAAGCTCAATTAGAATTGAAGAAGTATTTGAGCATTGAGGAGAAATATTGGAAGCAAAAAGTTGGGATGACATGGTTTGTTGAGGGGGATAGGAACACAAGTTTCTTCCACAATCATGTCAATGGAAAAACGAAGAAGTTGCAATTGAAGAGGATCAAAACTGGAAATGGGGTATGAGTTGAAGATCAAGATCTATTGGCTAGTGTTGCAGTGGATTTCTATCAAAGACAGTTCACAAATGAAGGTGATGCTACTAATTTCTCATTGCTAGACAATTTACTGACCTTGGAGCAGAATGTGGAGTTGAATAGATTGCCAACACTAGAAGAAGTTGAGGCATCAGTTTTTGAGCTTTGTGGGGAGAGTGCTAGTGGTCTTGATGGATTTACTAACCTTATTTATCAAAACATGCTGGGATGTTATTGGTGTTGACATACAAAACATGGTACTATACTTCTATGGAGGAGCTGCATTGCCTCAGTCTATCACTCACACTAATCTAGTCTTGCTGCCAAAGAAGCCTAGAGTGGAGACTTTTTCTGATCTAAGACCTATTAGTTTGAGTAACTTCAACAATAAGGTCTTGTCTAGAGTGTTACATGATAGATTGGAGAGATTTCTGCCCTTCTTAATCTCCCCAAATAAATCCGGATTTGTGAAGGGTAGGAGTATATTTGAGAACATTCTACTGACTCAAGAGACTGTGAATGATCTAAGATTGGGAGGCAGGCCAGCAAATGTTGTTATTAAGATTGATATGGTTGAGGCTTATGACAGGGTTTAATAGAAGTATTTGTTACATGTGCTAAGGAAGATGGGATTCCCAGAACACTTAATCAACATAGTGTGGAATGTTTTGTCAAAGAATTGGTATTCAGTGTTGGTGAGGGTGTGAAGCAAGGTGATCCCCTATCTCCAGCCTTGTTCATATTGTCAGCTGAGGCTCTTTCAAGATCATTGAACAAGCTCTTTGATGATAAAACATTTGTGGGATTTGGGATGCCTAATTGGTTTGATCCTCTAAACCACTAGGCATATGCTGATGATACCATTATATTTGCATCTGCTCATCCTCCATCTTTGAGCTAGATCATGGTCTGGGAAACTATGAGAAAGTGTCAGGTGAAATGATCAACAAATCTAAGACCTCCTACTATATGTATTCAAAGGTAGCACATGAACTATTTCAGGAAGTAAGTGACAATACTGGTTTTGCAAAAGGCAAATTCCCATTCACTTACCTAGGGTGTCCCATATTTTACACTAGAAGGAGGAAGAAGTTCTATGATGAGCTTATCAAGAAGGTGAAGGCCAAACTACTTTCATGGAAAGGGAATCTACTCTCATTTGGAGGGAAAGCAACACTAATCTCCAGTATGTTGCAAAGTATACCAGTACCCAACATCATGTCCTTGATCCACCAAACAACATCCTGGAGCACTTACATAAGCTATTTCACAGATTCTTTTGGAGCACAAAGGAGGAAGGGAGAAGCAGGCATTGGTCTTCATGGCAGAATATATGTCTGCCTAAGAAAGAAGGGGCCTAGGTTTTAGGTCCCTTCATGATGTTTCAAGGGCATTGTTTTCCAAACTATGGTGGAGGTTTATGACCACAAAGTATTTGTGGTCCAATTTCATGTGGAATAAGTATTGCAAGAAGGAATTACCAACAGTGGTGCAGTTTAGAGAGGGGTCTCATGTGTGGAGGAAAATGTTGAATGTTAGGGAAGAAGTTGAACAGGATATCCTATGGGAGATGAAGAGTGGAACAACCAACATTTGGCATGAAAATTGGACTTGATTGGGAGCTCTATATCATGTACTTACTGAATATTTTCCAATCAATGAAGATCTTCAAAAAGTGGCAGAATTGAGGCAAGGAGAAATATGGAATGATCAGTTACTTGACCAAACTTTCAATAAAGAAATTGCTAAACATATTAGGTTCAATGTGCATTGTGAAGGCAATGAGGAATACTGGGATAGACCATAATGGATGCTAACTCCCTCAGGCAAGTTTAGTGTTAGTAGTGCTTGGAAAATACTAAGGCATAAGGCAACTCCTAATCAAGAGTTCAAGTTAATCGGGATAAAAAGGGTTCCATTCAAGATATCATTTTTCCTATGGAGATTGTGGAGGCAGAAAATATCCACTGGTGATATGTGGAGGAGACAAGGCCAAATGGTGATGTCTAGATGTTGGTGTTGTCAGCAACCTCAAGAAGAGAATATAGAGCACATATTTGTAACAAGTCCTACTGCCTCTAAGATGTGGAACTTATTCATGGGAGCTGCTGGAATTATTGTGCCTTTGATTCAATTGAAACAAGTTATAAGGCATTGGTGGTATAAACAATTTTGTCCAAAGTTGAAGCCATTGTTCCAGGAAGTTCCAACTATCATCAATTGGGAGTTATGGAAGAAAAGAAATGCAGGAAAACATGGAGGTTTAGTGTCCACAAACAAGGTGATTCATGAAGTGAATAGGACATTCCATCAATTGGCACGGGTGAGGTATGCTTGGTTTCCTAATATTCGATGACTATGGCCAGATATGATCCAGTACTTTGAAGGTTACAAACCTATATTGATCACAAGGAGAGTAACATGGTAGCTTCCTCATTATGGTTGGTGCAAGTGCAATACTGATGGGGCTTCAAAGGGTAACCCTACTCATAGTTCACTAGGTTTTTGTGAGAGGAATGATGAAGGGTATTTGATGTATGCAAGGGCACTGAATTTGGCGGTGACTACAAATGTGGTTGCTGAAGCAAAGGCAATAGTTCAAGGGTTTGAATATTGTGTGGTGCATGATCTTCACCCTCTCATTTTGGAGACTAGTTTATTTTGAAGAAGAAGGTAATTGAAGGGGAATGGGATCCACCATAGGCAATTGCACCAGAAGTGAGGAGTTTTAAGGAGATGAGGACAACTTCAATGTGATCTTTCAACATGTGCTAAGAGAAGGCAACGCAGTGTCAGATTTTATACCTAACATTGTATTTTCTTTCGCAGGTACATTTGGGTTTCACTCATTCTCTGAACTGCCTTGTACATGTAGGAGTTTAATCAGTCTTGACAAATCACAAACTCCTAATTTGAGGGTTAGGATAGCTAAGCGAAGAGCTCCTAATTAATGGAAACAAAAGGTTTGGTATTGCACCTACCTTCTTGTCTATTTTATTTGTTCAAGGTCTGTATGCTATGAGGGTTTTTTCCAGTGGTATTAGCATGTTTGCATGCTCATTCTGGAAATTCCCCAATAGTATATAGAGGTTCTATCATAAGCAGGACTAGGATAGTGCATTACATGTTATTTCTGGATTGTCCAAAGGTTATTCAATATGGGAAAAACATAGACTGGATTGGCTTCTATTGTCTCTATGGTATCTTTATTTGAATTGTCACACCTCCGTTTTCCCGAGGGGGATAGGAAGTTATTCCAATCAAAGTGACATTATTTGAAATGGGATTATTTATTTATTCAGAGTCGCCACTTGGGATAATTTATGGTGTCCCAAGTCACCGATTTATTTTAGAATCCCAAATCGAGGAAATTGACTCTATTTTATGGCCCACGAACACAGAAGACCGGGTAAGGAATTCTGTTAAACTGAGAGAAGGTGTTAGGCATTCCCGGGTTCCGTGGTTTTCCCGCGGTCGCTCAACTATTATTTATTAGCCTAATTATCTGATTTGATATACATTTGAAACCTACTGTGCATTTTTTACTTTTAAAAAACTGCTTTTAGTATTTATGGAATTCATTTGAACAAGTCGCAATGTTGCGCACTCGTTTGTTTTTGTACACATTACGAATTGTGCCACGTGAAACGCACCCGCGATCTACAACATGGTGATTTTTATTATTATTTTTAAGTTATAGTCGAGTCGCGTGAAACACACCACTCGAGGTAGGATTTAGGTATCATGACTATGCCACGAGAACCGTACCCATATTCACGATGATTTATTATTGAACGCGTCTAAAGAAAACTACGATATCCGAATATTATTCAATTGAAGCTAGCATCAATTAACAACCCCATTTACACTAGTATTTGCAAGGTCTCACAAACAGGAAATCAAATTTATATAAGGTCTTTTGAGATTACTAAGCTTAGATACTCAATTCCGAAATTAAAAGAGAAAAATAAGAAACAGGGGACCTAACACATTTTTGAATTCATCCAAACTCCATCACAGAAAATTCACTAAAAGAAACTTGGGGAAGACAATAATTGAAAGCCATAAACCAATCAATATGAATCAACCAAATCTTAACCAATCTTAAAATTTCTCTTCCTATGATTATATTTATCATAAATAACAATAAACAAGATAGAAAAGGGGAAATGTGAACCTAGGATAGAGCAAATCTTTTCAATAGCGATGAAAGAAAATCGGCGATTACACAGATTAAACTCAAAAGTTCTACCAAGAAAGCAATAGCAAGTTGGACCAAGAACCGCAAATAAACCTCGACCAGAACCAACAGATGGAGCTTCGGACAGGACATCAAGCAGCAATACTGATATCCTTTAAACAAAATAAAAGGTAGAAAGTGTCGAACTCAAACTAATAAAAAGACAACTGAAGTGGCTATTTGGAGAATTGTTGGACTGTGTAAGGGTGCCGAAAATGGTGATTACGGTGGCGAGAGACAAAATGCGATTTCATCGGTGTCGCGCCCCCCTTTTTCCTCGTGGAGTCCGGGTTTTTTGACATTCTAGGACAAATCACTTCCTTTTGGGAAGGGGTATGGAATTTGAGAGTCGCCACCTAACGGATTAGGGTGCGTTAGATCACCTAAAGAAAATAACTCATAAATCGGTTTACATTACCAGAGATTGGGTAAGGGCTCAAAATTACCTTGAGGGAATGGTGTTAGGCACCCTTCGATGTCCACAACGGTGGGTCCCGGCCAAATTCAATTTAAGCGAATTAGTCTTTAAGGGAAACAGAAACGAACAAAGAGATAATACTTTAAAACGAAAATTAAAGGGGTCCTAGGTTTGTTAGCCTATAGGATCAATTTTGTGCACTACTCGGTAAACTTTCCCCAAATAGAGGTGTTACGTGTATGTATTCTATGGGTGCATTACCCGCCCCTTTAACTATGGCCCTGGAGGTTTTTAGGACCTCTATTAAAGTGGTTCTAGACTCACCTATAGTGATTAAAAGGAGAAAACCTAAGCGATTCTAATATGTATTCTATGGGTGCATTACCCGCCCCTTTAACAATGGCCCTGGAGGTGTTTAGGACCTCTATTAAAGTGTTTCTAGACTCACCTATAGTGATTAAAAGGAGAAAACCTAAGCGACAAGCAAAACAGATAAGACTGTCATATAACAAAGCAGTCAAAGGCTCACATTTACCTCCACAAATAAGAAAACAATTGCACGTCTCAAACATTGATTTAAACACTTTAAAGTCCTATAGCAGGATGTCTAGATGAGCACAAAAGCAGAAGATGCAACATTTTTTAAGGGGAGGCAGTGAACCCTAATTAGCTTGCCTACTGATTTTATGGCTTACTGAATCTAGGCAGTTTGTAAGCAATCACAAAAACACAATTCAGAACTTCAGAATTTTAGTTGTCCTACGGGCTTGCCTAGGTGTGGATCAGTGCTATCCTCTAAACATGTCATATAAGCATTAATCAGGACCACAACTCTAAACCAGTGATTGGTTTTAAACAGGCAGTTTGTATCCATTTAGACCCTATAGGCATGTTGTCTATACATTGAAAATGATAACAAGCATTACTCCACGACATATAAAAATAGAAAATTGATTTAATATTTTTTTTATCTTTATACACATGATATCTAAGTGTCAAACCTTTTTTATACCTATTCCTTACGGGCATGCTGATTTCAAATGTGATTTTCCTAAGGACATGATATCTAAGTGAGCAGAATGTTATACGAGATTGATAATTCCTGAAGAAGACCATATAGTCATGGTTTCTAATGCACATTGAGACTTGAATATATGCATGAACATGAATTTTGATACAGAATTGGTAAACGACCCATAACAGGATTTCTAGGATGTAGAGCGGAAATTTAGGAGAAATGATGAGATAAGTCCTATAGGCATGATTTCTAATGTATCTAAATAGTCACAACAATCCTATAGGCATGATTTCTACCCGATCCCAACAAAGATATATAAATATCACTCCCAGCTTTACTAATAACCCCAATATCTATTTTTACAAGAATTATTATTACAGACCAGATATAAATGAATAACAGAATGAAATTACTATGCTATAGGGAGCCTGGATAGGCCCAAATGTAAACCTGGAAAACCAGGCCTTCAACCAAGTCTGTAGTGTGCCAATAATTCATAATACACCAAATGGGCTTCTGGTGTGTCAAAGTTCCCAAGGGCCTCAGGGACCCCAGGCAATGCTCACACTATAACCCTTTCAATGAAATAGTTCAAAATTTGGAAAAGCCAGCACAAGTGTGTTAGAGTTCGGAGGAGTCTCATGGATTCCTAGGCAGTGCTCACACTAGAGGGCAGGACCCTAGGTATTCTAATAGTAGGAGTTAGAAAATAATATATGGAAAATAGGGAATAGTTTAAGAAAACAGTTTAGAAGTAAAATAAGAATAAACAGATTCATTGCAGCACTCTGAGTTCAAACAAATACTTCCAGTAATCAGATAAGGGACAAAAACAAGATCACAACCATTTTAGGCAAAGTTTCACATTGCCTAGATTCAACTTGGTTCATTAATTAGCACTAGGTGGACATATAGCATGCTGAGAACAGAATAATAAACAGACAAATTCACAAAGCAGGGTAGCAGGGGTTAGGAACCTTAGTCAGGAACACATAAAACAGGGTGAGGGTGGAAGCATGTTGGTTAACACACAACAGGTTGGCATATCGTAACAGCCAGATTACATACCACTCAACGGGGATAGACATACATGATCAAGATCCAAAACAGGAAGCACATAAGTTTAATAACCAGATTACACAACACTGAATAAGGCATAGCAACATAAGTGATCATGCTTACTTAAAGCAATAGTCAGGAAAGACATAGAAGTCTGGCTTCAAGGAAGTACTCAGGCTAACTAAGGTCAATAAAAGGAAAGACATAGGTAGTCATAATAATTGAAATCAGTTCACAGAAAAGACATGGATCTAATTACACATAAGTGGTCATACTAATTGAGGTCAATAGGCAGGAAAGATAGAAGTTTAGACACAGAAGTGAACATGCTGATCAAAAGCAATAAACTGGAAAGATGGATGTTTAAATACATAAGTAGACATGTTAGTTTAAAGAAGTAAACATGAAAGATGTATATCTAGATACAGAAGTAGAGCATACTGATTAAAAGCAATAAAAAGGAAAGACATATGTCTCAACACAGAAGTAGAGCAATAGGCAAGAAAAGCACACATGTTGAATCTTCATAGCATAATGAATGAAAATAGGGGTGGAGACATACCAGTTAATATAGCAAAGCAGAAGGTGAGAGTATGCAGAGCTCAGTGGTCTAGCCATGGCTTTCATCTGGCTAGACAATGTAGTAAACACAAGTAGTAGAAAGGAGAGAGCAAATTGTGTGTGTGAATTTCTTTATGAATTGTGTTCGTGTCCTAAATAAAAGCCAGAGTGGGGTTTATATAGCACTTAGCAAAGTAAAGCAATTAAGGTAAAGAATAAATCAGAGTTCATAAAACAAGGTAAACAATTAGTTAATTGGGGAATTAACTCAATCAATTCACACAGAAAAATCCGGAAAGGACCCCTTAAATTGGGGAGAATCCCTTAACGACTCACATTGGGATTCAAATAAGGTAAACAAATCAATTATTGACCATAGACGAGACTACTTAGTCTAAATAAGGGAGGCAGTACCAACTAAAAGTTATAGATAAGGAAAATAGGTAAAGTCACAGAGAAGCACTAATTTTAACAGAAAAATATACTTCGAATCCTAATGAAATCAGTCAATCTATTTGATTGACAAAAATAAACAAATAACGGGAAACAAAATGAAGCAATTAGTGCTGGAAACATAAAGACCTGGGGTTTAAGCATATACACACAAAAAAAATAGCCGAAATAGGAAAGGATAATCAGATTCTAACACTTGAAAGTCAAAAACCTTTTGAAGAGGACTTAGGACAAAACCCTAGTTCTTAGAAATACTGGAATCGAATAAAAACAGAAGATCTTTGAGGAAAATTATCGAATAACACTTAAAACGTTTTAGATCTATAAGTTTCTGAACAGACCCAAGTAGTCATAAGATTAGGGTTTTCGAAAATGACAGAGATGAAAGGAAACTCGTCGAAAACCATAGGTGCAAACAATAAATAAGAAGAAAATGATACTCACAAATGGAAATGGCCATAGACAGGCCGGTGAGAAAGGTTTCGAACAAAACCAGGTTGAATCTCTTTGAGATTCTCTTAGAAATCGATGAAGTCGGACAATCAGAAGATGTATAAGGCCGGCAAGGGCCGGAAAATATAGAGAAACATCATGAACGGTGAGATTTTTTGGTGACGCGACTAGTCTTTAGGGGAGAGATTGAGAGAGAAGAGGAGGGATTAGGGAACAAAGACGGCAGGGAAAAGGGAAATGAGGGGGTTAGGGTTAGATGCGATTAAAAAATGAAAAGGGCTAATGTGGACGGTTGATCTCAGAGATCAACGATCATGGTTAAAGAGGGGTTTGGGTCGGGAAGATGAAGGATTGGGCTTGGGTTTAAGATATTTGGGCTGGTATAACTAGGTTGAAACGAAATTGAAAGGGGCTATTTGTTAAATACACAACCAATTAATAAAATAATTTGTGAAAATAATTAACAAATTATAAAAATAATTTTCATGCATAAAGAAATGGTTTAAAATAATTACTCAATATTATAAAAATATAAAAATCTATTTTCTGGTGAAATAATTTGATAATGCGTACATGGACTATTATTGCAAAGTCGTTGCAAGTATAATCCAAAAAATGTAAATGTGGCTATTATGGAATAATTAAAGCCTATTATGAATATAAATGGTAAAATTAAGTCATGAAATTGTTATAAAGCCATTTGTGATGCAATTAGTAATTATTTATATAATAAAAATACTAAGATAAATTAATTAAAAAAATTAGAAAAATGCAGAAATTATGGAAAAATATTAGCTGATGCTCATGTACTATTTTGAAAATAGATATGCATTTTAAAAATAGCATAGGGAAAAATTGAGTATCAACAGTCGATGTTAATAGAGGTCACTGGAGTTTCCCTTTTCCGATCAGATCCAGAATCAGACACATTTTTATCTTATTTATTTATTTTACGCACAAACACAACCGGCGACGCTACTCTACGGATTCCCTTTCAATAAAGCCATCACTTGAGTGTTATGGCCTGATCTGTTGCTGATGGCGTCGCCACTCGCTGGTGATCAATTACGGCGAGGCAACAACTCGAGTGAATAGATTGAAGTGGGAGAGACTATCATCTCTCACTGTTAAGAGAAAAATCAGAGAGGGATTTTTGTAGTTGGGGGCTGATGTTCTTTGCAAGGAAGAAGAAGCTAGGAGTGGCGGCTGCTCTTATTTTTATCAAAACCCCTCCCCAATTTTTGTGCTCTCGTTTCTCTCTCTTGTATATCTCTGTAGTTGTGTGTGTTTATATCAGAGAGGTCAGAGTAAGCCAAATAAGTTAGAAGGGTGTGAGTTATATAGGAATAGAAAGAAAAAGAAAGGAAAGATTTCCCCAACCTAAAACGTGCGCAGGTGCGGAGAAATATGGGGGGAAATGGGAATTCTTCTGCACATGAGTACAAAATTAGTTAGGTATAGATATGGAGGAATCTTTTGCAACAAACTTGATTGGCTTTATTATTTATTTTTTTTCTTTTCTTTTTTAAAGATAAATCAAAAGTAAAAATACTACACTAATATTTTAAACTAGAAAATATAATAAACTACAAAGAAAACTTTTAACATTACTATTTTTACAAATTAGAGGAAAAACATAATTTTTTTGTAAATTTTATTTTCTTTTGCAAATGGAATACATCTAATATCTAAAAGTGTAATTCTTTTTGTATTTTTAATTTTATTAAATAAACCTACTAAAAAGTGAAACAAAGGCTAAAATATCAAGATTAAACTAAGCAAATATCTACATACTAAAAGTGATGAAAAAATCAAATATAGTAAAAAATTAGGTGCTCACATCTGCCCCTCTTTGCTTGAAAATATGAAGAGTTTTCTGGCAAAGACAATGTGAGTCGTGTGACTAATATTTGACCAAATCTTTATTCAAAAGGGATAATAAACAAAGGAAAGAGTGCAATCGAGTTCCGATTTTGTACTGCCTACATATCCGAGGTCATAAGGGAATCATGTTGCGTGTAGTTCAAGGAGAATGATGGAATGATGAGTTCGAGAGTCGAGTGAGGTTCCGTCGAGGCTCCGGTCCGCGGTCCTATTATTACATCAAAATCAAAATCTAAAGGAACTAAACAAGCCTATCAACTATGAGTTACAAGATTCCTATCTATAAGTGTCACGATCCAAAAACCAACTCGGTTGTGATGACGCCTATCGTGGAACTAGGAAAGCCTATACTCTTATAAATATTTAAATATTGACCTTTTTCCATCAAAATACCGAAATAGAAGATAAAATAAAATTCAAAATACTATAAAAAAAGAGAAATCCGAAAATATGGTGTCACTAAGTCACGAGCCATACTACAACTATGCCAAAATACATCAAGACAAACATTTTTCTGAGAAATAACTAACAAAATACACAAGGAAGATAGGGAAGGAGAAAGGTAGGTCTGCGATTGCTAAGCAGCTACCTCGCTCTCTCCGGAGATGAACCGCAGCAAAGATCAGCTGGCACTATCGTGACCTGAGATACCTGAATCTGCACACAAGGTGCAGGGAGTAACGTGAGTACACCAACTCAGTAAGTAACAAGCCCAACATGTGGACTGAGAGGTAGTGACGGACTAAACCTCCACATTTATATCATAACCAAGGTACAAAAACTTAGGCATGCTTTCGGTTGATTAGACAGCTCAAGGTGATAAGACAAGTACAATTCTGAACAGTTTAACATATATATACAACTCAATATATTCTACATACCAATGCATCAACAGTATGAAATGCACAATGTGTTCCCACTCTCATATACTGGTCCACTCAGTACTGTATACGGCTCGCATGGCCCAGAGAAGATACATCTCAGAATATATACACATCAGACAGAAATCACTCAGTACTGAGAAAGGTCGATCCATCCGTAAGGAGAAGATCCATATCCAAATAATGATACACCTCACAACCACTCGGTACTGTATATGGCTCGACGGCCATGGGATGATCCATCCTAGAATACGTACACACGTCACTGATCTCAGTCGCTCAGTGCCGATGGAAACAGGTCAACCCAGCCTCGTGGAGAAGATCCATCTCCAAGCATAAACACTTCATAAAAGATCTATGTCCAGGGAAAATCCATCCCTCAAATATCATTGCGCTCTCTGAGGGTGTGTTACAGACTCCGGAGGGGCTCCTATAGCCCAACCGCTAACATAAGCCAGATCCAGGCATAATCAATAAAACATGTTGCGGCGTGCAGCCCGATCCCACATCTGTCACTCAATATCAGGCTCTCGGCCTCACTCAGTCATTACTCTACAGTCTCGCTCACACGGGCTCACAATGCATGAACTGGCCCGAATCAATAATATAATGTGCAAAATCAACAATTACCGAGACTGGGACATAATATGATATGCTATGACAAGACTTGGTATATGATATCAATTAAACATATGAGATGACAACAACAAATTACCACTCGGGTCTCAACAATATCAGCGTGAAGCCTTAAAATAATATCTAGAATGATTTCTAGCATGGTTTGCATTAAGACAATCGCTCGGATCTCAACAGGATCAGCGTGAAGCCTTAACATAATATCTAGCATGATTTCTAACATATTTACTTTAATCACATTTATAGAAGCACATATATCAATAAGAAAGAACCGCTAAACGGTGCCATGGAACGAACCAGGTCACACGGTGCACACCCGTCACTTGGCATGTGCGTCACCAAATTCTAATCACGTAACACGTAGCTTTGGGTTTCGAACCAAGATTGGAAGTGTTACTTACCTCAATCAAGCCAAAACTCTACTCCACAATCAGTATTGTATCATTAATATATGCTAAATGCGCGAATCCCCCATTAAAATTATTAAATTGCATCACAAATCCCGAATTTGGCCAAACCCGATCCCCAACCCACGTCTCCGCACTCAACAAAAATGACAAAACTGAGATCCTTATTCACTCATGAGTCTACGCATACCAAATTCGTCAAAATCCGATCACATATGACCTCTAAGATCCCCAAATCAAAACTTCAAATTACCAAGCCCTAACCCCTCACTTTTACCATTAAATCCCACAAATTGCACGCTTATCTAACTGAAAGTCACCAAAGAATCGACTATTAGGTTCAAAATCATTACCTAAAGGTTTTAACCCACGAATTCCTCTTCAATTCCTCTTAAAAAGCTCCAAACCCGAACAATAATGGTGGAAAAATGGCCAAATTTTGCGAAGCCTCTATTTATAGGTTCTGTCCCGCGATTGCCGCTCTGCTGCCTTTTCATTGCACTTGCGGACCCGCACCTGCGGTGATTCACTAACTTTTCCTTTTCCGCATCTGCGCCCAAACAGCCGCACCTGCGGGCTCGCATGTGTGGTAACTTTTCCGCATCTGCGATGAACCTCAACCAGCCCAAATTCCACACCTGCGGCGAATAACCACACCTGCGGTGAGTGCACCTGCGATGACCGCCTGTGGCCACCCATCCGCATCTGCGTAATCACAGAACAACAGCACACCAGCATTCTTTAAGTGCCAAAATCAATCCGTCAACCATCCGAACTCATCCCGAGGCCCTCGGGACCTCAACCAGTGGTACCCACAAGTCATATATGATTATTCAAACTTAGTCGAACCTTTGGAACAGTCAAACCACGCTAGAGTTGATTGAGTTACTGTTTTTGGGAGACTTCATGGTATACCCGCTCCATGTCTATAGGCCTTGGAGTTACCTTCCTTTATTCTCATATTCCTGTTGTATTTCCTTCCAAATAATGATGTAGTAGATATTCTAGGTTTACTCTGTAGAGCTTATGACTCAGTTCCACCGATCTTGGGGAATGTATTATTGAGATTATGTTTTTTCGGAAGTTTATGAGTTTATCAGACTTGTTTTAGTATTTTGTTAATTATATCTATAAAGTTGTTATCGAATGGTAGGCTTACCTAGTTGTAGGTACTAGGTGCCATCACGACATCCTACAGAGGGAAATTGGGATCGTGACAAGTTGGTATTAGAGCTTTGGGTTCACAGGTGTTACGACTCATAAGCAGGTTTAGTGAAGTCTTTTGGATCGGTATGGAGATGTCTGTACTTACCTTTGAGAGGCTACAGAACTGTTAGGAAAAAACTTCATTTCTTGATTCCATATCGTGTGAATATGTTGACTTCGAAAACTGAATCTTTTACTTTATATTATCTCACAGATGGTGAGGACACGCATTATTGGATTCGACGATCAGAAACCTGCGCCCCCTGCTAGAGTCGCTAGAGGTCGGGTCAGAGGTCAAGGAGAGGCACGTGGTACATCCAGAGCACCTACCTGAGCTGCTACAGAGGAGCCATCAGTAGATCGAATTAGGGGATAGGAACCTGAGGCGCCTGTTGCCGCCCCTGCTCTTCAGGAGACCTTCGCACAACTCTTGAGAATGTTTTCTACTCTAGCTCAGGTGGGGTTGATTCCACTTGTACCAGCTACATCACATGCTGGGGGAGGAGCTCAGACTCTTGCAGCCTGAACCCCAGAGCAGCGGGTCCATGTTAATGAGGTCCCATAGGTTATAACAGTACATCCTGTTATTTCGGTTCACCCCTTGGTTAAGGCAGCAGCATTTGAGGAGTGGCAACTTACACTTGAGAGGTTCAAGAATTATACCACCTACTTTTAGTGGGTTGTCTTCAGATGATGCACATGATTTTCTTGACGAGTGACACGTATTCTCCGCACCATGGGTATCATGGAGACGAGCGAGGTTGCTTTCACTACTTTTCAGCTGTCAGTAGTAGGATATCAGTGGTGGACGGTGTATAAGGAGGGTAACTCAGCCGATGTAGCTTGACTTACATGGACTCGATTTTAGAGTTGTTCTTGATAGAGTTTGTTCCCCAGACTCTTAGGGATGCATGGCGCGTGCAGTTTGAGTAACTGCGTAGGGTACTATGATAGTGTTAGAGTATGTTATCTGATTCAGTGACTTGCAGACATCCACCTGCCTTGGTTTCTACAGTCAGAGGACTCATAGATTTACTGATGAGCTCCACTATGGTATTAGTTCAGCATGGCTCGAGTGTTGGAGATAGATACCCCATATCAGCACGTGGTAGAGATTGCGTAGAGGTTGTAGGGTATGTGGGTCGTGAGAGAGAGGACAGGGGCCAAAATGCCTAAAGGTACAATAGGATTTAGTAGTGGTCACGCTGCAGCTACAACCCATCATGGCAAAGGCTATGTGAGCCTTCCAGTTCACTCAGCACTTCCTGCTACTAGTGGTGCTCCATTTGTTCGAGGTCCCAGGTTGCACACGTTGTTCAGTCACTTTCTAGCATACCTCTTCTCAGTCCATGTTTGCTTCCCCAACTGTTGCTCCACCCACACATCCAGCTAGGGGTGGGGAACAGACGGATAGAGGCCGCTTTAGATGGGGAGGTCTTGCCAGACTCTATGGTTTTCCAGATAGGACGGAGGTAGTTTCTTCAGACTCTGTCATTATAAGTATGGTTTCAGTTTGCCATAGAGATGCATCAGTCGTATTTGATCCGAAATCCACTTATACATATGTGTCATCTTACTTTGCGTTGTATTTCAATTTATCTCATGATTGTTTGAGTTCTCTTATGTATGTGTCCACGTATGTAGGAGATTCTATTATTGTAGACCGTGTGTATCGGTCGTGTTTAGTTATTATTGGTGGTTTTGAGATCGGAGTTGACCTATTGTTACTTAGTATGGTAGACTTTGATGTTATCTTGGGGATGGACTAGTTTTCACGCTATTCTAGATTGTCACACCAAGACTGTGACGATGGCTATGCCAGAATTACCAAGGTAAGAGTGGAGGGGTGCATTAGATTATGTTCCTAGTAGGGTTATATCATTTCTAAAGGCTTAGAGGATGGTTGAGAAGGGGTGTGACGCTTATCTAGCCTTTGTGAGAGATATCAATGCTAATACTCCTACTGTTGATTCAGCTCCAGTAGTGAGAGACTTCCTAGATGTATGTCCAGCAGACCTTCCAGGCATGCCGCCAGATAGGGATATCGATTTTTGTATTGACTTGTTGCCGGTCACTCAGCCCATTTCTATTCCACCAAATCGTATGGCTCCAGCGATGTCGAAGGAGTTAAAGGAGCCGTTGCAAGAGTTTCTTGATAAGGTTTCATTTGGCCTGGTATGTCATCGTAGGGTGATACGGTCTTGTTTGTGAAGAAGAAAGATAGTTTTGTGGCATGTGCATTGGTTATCGACAATTTAACAACGTTACAGTGACGAACAGGTATCCATTGCCATGCATTGATGACTTATTTGATCAGCTATAAGCTGCCAGAGTGTTCTCAAAGATTGATTTGCAATCAGGTTATCATCAACTAAAGATTCGGGATCCGGATATTCTTAATTGTTTTTAGGATTTTGTATGGTCACTACGAGTTCCTCATGATATCATTTGGGCTGACCAACGCCCCAGCAACATTTATGCACCTGATAAGAAATGTACTCCGGCCATATGTTGATTCATCATCATTGTATTTATTGATGACCTTGGTGTACTCCCCCGGTCGGGAATTTCATGAGCAGCATTTGAGGATCGTGCTCTGGAACTTGAGAGAGATGAAGTTGTATGCAAAATTCTCAAGTGTGAATTCTGGCTCGATTCAGTTGCATTTTTGGGTGATGTGGTATCGAGTGAGTGGATCAAGGTAGATCCGAAGAAGATTGAAGTAGTTCAGAGTTGGCGCAGACCATTTTCAGCCACTAAGATCCAGCGTTTCCTTGGTTTGGCCGGGTATTATTGTGATTTCATAGAGGATTTCTTATCTATTGTTTCACCTATGGCCATATTCACCCAGAAGGGTGCTCCTTTCAGATGGTCCAAGGAGTTTTACGCGAGCTTCCAAAAGCTCAAGACTATTTTGGCTAGAGACCAGTGTTGGTGTTGCCTACGGCCTCGAGGTCTTATAATGTGTATTATGATGCTTCACGTGTTAGCCTCAATGCGGTGTGGATGCAATACGGTAGGGTGATTGCCTACGTGTCTCGACAAATGAAGAACCATGAGAATAATTATCCAGTCCACGACTTGGAATTAGCAACTATTATTCATGCATTCAAGATCTGGTGGCATAATTTGTACGTTGTCCTTCGTGAGGTCTTTATAGACCACCAGAGTCTACATCATTTGTTCACATAGAAAGATCGTAACTTGTGGCAGGGAGGTGGTTAGAGTTGCTTAAGGACTATGATATCACCATTCTATATTATCATGGGAAGGCTAATATGGTTTCTGATGCCTTGAGCCGAAAGGCAGAGAGTTAGAGCAATTTATCATATCTATCGGCAACAGATAGGCCATCAACATTGGATGTTCGAGCCTTAAACAACCAGTTGGGTAGACTGGACGTTTCTAAGCCAAGTCGAGTTCTTGCCTGTGTAGTTTCTCGATCTTCCTTATATGATCGTATCAGGGAGCGTCAGTATGACGACCCCTATTTGTTTGTCCTTAAGGAAATGGTTATGCACAACGATTCCAAGAAGGTTACCGTTAAGGATGATGGTGTATTGCGTTGTGCCTAATGAGGATGGGTTACGTGAGTTGATTCTTCAAGAGACCCACAGTTCGCGATAATCCATCATTCGGGTGTCGATAAGATGTATCAGGATTTAAGGCAGCACTATTGGTGGAGGAAAATGAAGAAGGACATAGTGAAGTATGTAGCTCGGTGCCAAAATTGTCAGAAGGTGAAGTATGAGCATCAGCGGACGGGTGGTTTGCTCCAGCAACTTGAGATTCCCTAGTGGAAATGAGAGTATGTCACCATGGAGTTCATTGTTAGGATCCCACGGACTCAGAAGAAACTTGACGCAGTATGGGTAATTGTGGACAGATTGACCAAGTCTGCTCATTTCATTCCGGTAATGACTAGTTATTCCTCAGAGCAGCTGGCTCATATCTATAACCGCGAGATATTCCGACTTCATGGTGTGCCGGTATCCATCACCTATGAGCGGGGTACATAATTCACATCGTGTTTCTAGAGAGTTGTACAGCATGAGCTAGGCACACTAGTTGAGTTGAGTACAACATTTCTTCCCCAGATGGATGGACAGTTCGAGTGCACCATTCAGGTATTGGAAGATATTCTTCGTGCCTTTGTTATGGATTTCAGGGGTGCTTAGGATCAATTTTTTTGCTTGTGGAGTTTTCCTACAATAACAACTGCCAATTGAGTGTTCAGATGGCTCCTTATGAGGCTCTATACAGGAGATGATGTCATTCTGGGTGGTTTGAGCCGGGAGAGGCTAAATTATTAGGCACAAATTTGGTTCGAGATGCCTTGGAGAAGCTTAAGATGATCACGGATTTGCTTCGTACAGCCAATCTAGACAGAACAGTTATGCGGATCGGAAGGTTTATGATGTTATATTCATGGTTGGAGAGTGATTCTTGCTCTAGATTTAACCCATGAAGGGTGTGATGAGGTTCAAAAGGAAGGGAAAGTTAAGCCTTAGGTATATTGGACCTTTTGAGATCCTTGAAAGGAATGGTTAGGTGGCCTACAAGCTTGCATTGCCACCTAGTTTGTTTGACGTTCATTCGTTGTTCCATGTTTCTATGCTCCGGAAGTATTATGGTGATCCGTCTCATATTTTAAACTTCAGTACAGTCCAATTGGATGAGGATTTGACTTATATTGAGGAGCATGTGGCTATCTTGGACAGACAGTTCCGAAAGTTGAGGTCAAAGAATATTGCTTCCATGGAGGTTCAATGGAGGGGACATTCGGTCGAGGAGGCGACTTGGGAGACCGAGCATGACATGCGGAGTCATTCTCCTCATCTATTCATCACTTCAGGTATGTCCTTATGCACATTCGAGGATGAGCGTTTATTTTAAAAGGGGGAGAATATAACGACTCCATTGGTCATTTTGTGTAATTCCGCCTAGTTACCCCTTTTTATGCTTCACACATGTGTGTTTATTCTTTAATGGCTTGTGGGGTTGGTAAGTTTTGTTCCGGGAAGCTTCCCATTGATTCAGACTCCTATATTTGTGACTAAGAAGTTTAAATTAGAAATATTGACCAAACTTTGACTTTTGTGAAAACGACCCTAGAACTATATTTTTATATCTCCGATAGCTTTGTATCATGATTTAGACTTGGGCATATGCTCGAAATCAATTTCGGAAGTCCGTAGGTCGATTTATGTGATTTTGCTAAAATTTGGCAATTTGAAGTTGAAAAGTTTGACCATGGGTTGACTTTTAGCTATCGAGTTTCGAATTTGATTTTAGACGTAAAATAGGTTCGTTATAGTATTAATATTGGAGTTGATTTGATAGGATTCAGACGTTTATTTATAATTTTAGAATTTCTTGAACTTTACTTTGAAATTCATGTGTTTTAAAGTTTAATTCGTAGTTTAAGATATTATGTATATGAGTTGATCATTGGAGCGAGTTCGTATGATATTTTTAGACGATGTAGAGGTTTGGTTTGGAGCCCCGAGGGATCAGATGAGTTTAGGACATGTTCCAGAATGTTTTGGGCTGAAATTTGCAAAATCTAGTGTCTAGTACCTCTATGTTGAAATTGCGATCAGCAGGGTCGCATTTGCGACCTTATCAGGGAAACTGCATGTATTGCAATTTTTATGCATGTGTTGCATTTGCAAAGAGGTGTTGGGATGGGCTAGGTTCTCATTTGTGAGGGTCTTCATCGATGTTACGAGGGAAGTAGGTTTCGCAATTGTGAACCCATCTTCGCATTAGCGAAGAGATGCCCAGGCCTATCAGTGCGCCATTACGATAACTGCAATTGAACATAAGGGCTGAAAGTCGGGATTTCATCTCTCATTCTCTCATTTTTAAACCCTAGACTCCGTAGGAGGTGATTTGGAGAGGGGATTTTCATCTAAAAACTTTGGGTAAGTGATTTTAAAATATTTTTGTTCATATTACATCAATATATCTTAGATTTTAACATCAAAATCATGTGAATCAAATGTGGAACTTGTCAAGTTTTTGAAATTAAGAAATTGAGTTTCGAGAGTCGATTTGGAGTCAGATTTTAAAACTAATCACCTATGTGAACTCGTGGGGTCATGGGTAGTCAAAATCTACCATTGGCCAATGGTTTTGACCGGGCGAGCCCTGTGTTGACTTTTGTTGGCTTTTTGAAAAAAGTGTAAATATCTTAGCTTTATCTATTGTATTTGATTTTCCTAGCATACTTTGATAATATTAAATCAATTTTCGTTAGATTTGATCGTGTGGAGGCGAACTTTAGGGGCAAAGCTATTTTCAAGTGTTGAATTGGACTAGTTGAGGTAAGTATCTTGCCTAACTTTGTGTTGGAGAAACCACCCCGTAGGATTGGTATTGATTGATTCATTTGTGCTGTGTGAAAGCCGTGTACACAAGGTGACGAGTTGGTACACGGGTTGTACGTGGTATTTGACCAGTATAGGCTACTTAGACTCCTTCCATGCTCTAACTAAGTCGTAGTATCAAGTTCTAAATTATCATAGTTAATCTATTCTTACATTTGTTGGTCTATCCTTACATGCCTTGAATGATTTCGTTAACACTTGTTCTACATTCTAATTGATAAATTGGTCTCATGCTTTAGTTTAACTTGTTGCCTCTATTAATGATACATGTTATCTCTTTCATTGTCGTTTATCATTATCTAAAGTTATTGTTCATGTTATCTTTTTCCTTGTTGATTTCCATTAGTTGAAGTCATTGCTACACGTTATCTCTTCCATTGTGAGTTATTCCTATTTAATATCGTGGTTATACACTGCCTCTCATTGTTGAGTTATTGGTGTTGAAGTTGTGAAAGTTGTTATCACGTTGAGGCGAAATTGTTATTGTTGAAACATCTTCCTTGTTGAGCTTTTTACATTCCTTGTTGTTGCTGATATTCTTGTACACGTTGTGGCGGAGCCATGGGCTATTGTTGTAGAAACATTGATATTATTGGTTGTTGGAAAGCTGTGATATATGGGAACTTGTGATGCGAGTTATTATTGTGATGTGTTATTGATGTTCATGCAGTGGTATAAGGCTTGGGGTTAATGTGCATGCAGCGGTGTAAGGTGTGACTTATGTATGTGTTGCTTGTAGGGGAACTACAAGAAGCCACACAGCGTCATAAGGTGGGCTAAAGTGCGTGTAGCTATTTCAAAAAAACTATTTTCAAAACCTTTTAAATGTAAGGCTCACGTGGAGATATAAGGAAAGATTGTGACTTAAAATTAAAGTAAATATGAGGAAGTACATCGGTTGTGATTCTTGATTTATACGAGGCGGTACCTCAGTTGTGGTTCTTGATTTATGCGATGCGGTACCTCGGTTGTGATTCTTGATATATATACATGAGGTGGTACCTTGATGGTGATTCTTATTGTACATGAGGCGGTACCTCATAGTGATTCTTGTTGTTTTGGTCTTCCTTGTTTTTGTCAGTTATTATCCGTATATGATCATTGTGGTTCTCTTTAACTAATTTCTTTATATTAATTCAGTGCTTAAAATTCTGGTATTAGTTCATGTTGTTACTTGTTTCGTTTCAGTTATTTCTCCGCTTTCCATTATTTATCCTTATTACTTTTTCATACTATTTTTTTATATCCTAGTAGGTGTCTTGACCTGGCCTCGCCACTACCCTACCGAGGTTAAGCTTGATACTTACTAGGTAACATTATGGTGTACTCATACTACGCTTCTGCACATCTTTTTATCCAGATCCAGGTACGTTTGCCCGTGCCGGATGCTAGAGTTGATTGAGTTGCTATTGTTGGGAGACTTCAAGGTATACATGCTCCATGTCTGCGGGCCTTTGAGTCACCTTCAGTTATTCTCATATTCCTGTTGTATTTTCTTCCAGACATTGATGTAGTAGATATTATAGTTTTACTCTGTAGTGTTTACAACTTAGCTTTACCGGTCTAGGGGGGGTGTATTGTTGAGATTCTATTTTTCGGAAGTTATATGAGTTCTCCAGACTTGTTTAGTATTTTGTTAATTATATCTGTCAAGTTGTTATTGAATGCTAGTCTTACCTAGTCGTAGAGACTAGGTGCCATCACGACATCCAGCGGAGGGAAATTGGGGTCTTGACATGTGGTTCCACTCGGGTATGTATCTCTGTACATTGAGTTAGTTGAATACACAAAAGTCATTTTCCAATCTTCATCTCCTTTCTAGAATGTTCACTCCTACTCTCTCATATCACTAGTTTAGTTTGTTAATGGTGGATGCCCTTACTATGTAAACACAGGGATTCGACATGGTATAAGAGCACGAACTTCAGTTGTGAGTTAGTTTACCTCTTCTCCCACATCTCGTCGTTGTTGATTTCCTTTTTCTCGGACTCAAATCATAGAACAAAAAATTTAGGGTTTCGAGATTCACAGGTTAATCGAGTCAAATTTTTCTCAATTTCATTATAATTGATCAGCTCTCTCTACTAATTTTGCATTGAATCATGGCCGGAGATAAGGATACTTCAGACAACCCTAGCCTGGACACGACTAGTCCATTGTACATGCACCCATCTGAAAGTGCTGGAACATTGTTGCTACGGCTAGCCTTCAACGGAACAGGTTATTGATCCTGGAGGAGAGGCTCCCTTAGAGCTCTTTCAGTAAAAAAAATAAAGTCGGATTCATCACCGGAAAATGTAAGATGCCGGGTCTCGATGATGCAACTTTTGACCTGTGGGATCGATGTAATGACATGGTAACATCGTGGATTCTCAATTCACTCTAAAATAATTAAAGCAGATAGTCTGAAGTACGTCAATGATGGAAAAAACTTATGGCAAGAATTGGAGGATAGACAGGATCAAACTAATGGGGCAAAACTCTATCAACTTCAAAATAAAATACATGGCCTTAGTCAAGGTGCCTTAGACATCATGGGATACTACACAAAAATGAAGAGACTTTGGGAGGAATTAAACATCTTGAATGCCCACGCATAGTGTTATTGTTAGTGCACTTGTAGATCCAAGGAAAGCATGCATAAGCTGAGCAGGATCGTATATTAATTCAATTTCTAATGAGACATAACAAGGTCTATACATTCGTAAGGGGAAGCATCTTAGTGATGAACCCTGCCTAGCATTGCACAAGCCTTCTCCATTTTCATCCAAGAGGAGAAGAAAATAGAAGTTAGGCCAGTCAATCACTTGGTCGTGGAGTCTGCATCACTCAATGCCAATGGACTTGGTCAAAACACATTCAGAACCAATTATACTTCACACAGACAAGGCATAGGGAATAACTCATTCAGAGGAAATCACACACTCAACAAGTCAAGACTTTTCTATGACCATTGAAAGAAACCGGGGCATACCAAAGAAACATGTGATGGATAATTGGATTTCCACATGACTTCAAGTTTATTAAAGGCATAAATGCCTACTGCAAATGTTCATAGAGGTTGTGAAGTGTCTTTTGGTGGAAGTCTTGAAGGATCTGAGAACAAGAATTCAAAACAAGTTGTCCCAAGTCTGGCAAATGAACAATATGGACAATTTCTGAACTTGGTGAAGACCTTTCAAGCTGGAAATACAGGGGAGAATCCAAACAACAGTACATGTGGAGATGCAAACTTTGCAGGTATTCTACTGTGCTCTACTTATAAAGAGATTGCATAAACAACTATACAAATGTTATAAATCTATTGTTGACCTGTGGATACTAGATAGTGGAGCCTCAAACCACATGACCTACAGAAAATATTTCATGACCAACATCAAGACCTTACCTTACTCAATTTTAGTTATTGTACCCTACCTAATGGATACAGAGTCAAAGTGACATAATTAGTAGATGCATTCCCTAGTCGCAATCTAACCTTGCTTAGAGTGTTATATGTGTCTAGTTTCAAATTTAATCTCATTTTAATTCACTCATTAACTGTACATCTCAATTGTATGGTTAATTTCAATAGGTATTTTTGTTTAATGCATGCCCCTTTAATGAAGAGGCCTCTATAGGTTGGTAAAGCAAGAAGTGGTCTATACTTCCTCTACTCAATATGTCTCAGTCATGAGTCTAAGTCAAATTTCATTTCTACTTTCAGTTTTGATCCTTTTAAGTACTTTAGTTCATGTTTTCTATGCTGATGCTACAAATATAGTAAAGAGTCAAAATCACCCCTCTTCATTCATTAGCATTTGTAAATAAGTCATTATGTCCATCCAACATTATAAATTCCGTTCAAGCAATAAGACTAACTCTTCTGTTGTTAATTCTATTTTGATGTATTCTGATATGTCTCATGGAAATGCTATTGATCACTTGTTGCATAATAGACTACGCATGTACCTTTTGTAGAAATAAGGGAGATCTCGAAAATACCAGTCACCTTTGCTCCCAGACAACCTTTCTTTTTCCCAATCTGTCTAATGGCCAGACAAACTAGACTTCTACTAAAATCTTTGAACTATACACATGGATCTGAGGGGCCCCTATCATGTAAACACACATGATAATTACAGATATTCCTTGCCTTGGTTGATGATTTCAGTAGATCACTGGGGACTGCGAGAATCGGGAACAATAGTGTCTCATCGGGGTCGAGGACTGCATGGCCAACCCTGTAGAAATAAGTTGTACAAGTTAGCCATGTATTGATAGTTTCCTTTTTTTTTAGCAAATGAATTCTTATGTACTTTTAAAGATAGAAGGAGTTAATAAAATTATTTTGTTTTTATCTTGTTTCTTGTCCAAACGATGAGTTCATTTTATCATTTGAAAGTTAACAAAAAACTTCATATGCTTGTGCCGGAACGAACATGAGACGTCCTCTTCAACAGCACTGTAAATATAAGAGGGCCATCTCTTATTAAATCCTCATAGTAAAGGGTTAATTCCGAAAGAGCTTATGCCCGAAATCGGATGCTATTGGATGAAAATATACTCGAAGCTTTATCTAATTCGACGCAAAAGGAATAAATTTTGCACAATACTTAAGCAAAAATCATCTTCATTTATCGAAATTCCAAACTCAATGAAAAGTTTGGATAATTACAAAGTACAACAAAAAAAACACAGAAGAGGAAATCTAAGCATTATCGCCACCGGAGCCCAAAGGGAGAGAAGGATCTGTGTGTCCCCCGGTGGAGGGGAAAGGACAAGATGCTGGTTCTTGGCCTTCATCCTCATCTTCTTCAATCTCCTTCTCAGCCCCTGAGTACCCGAAATCGGTACTTGAGGAATCAGCAGCAGCAGCAGGGAGACTTTCTCGAGTAGTTAGCTTTAGTTCTCGGGCCTTGACGTTGCAATCATCAATATCGGCGATGCTCGCTTTGGCCTCTTCCAAGGTTTTCCTCCTCATTTGATGCATAGCATGCGTCTACTCAAATATGAGGAAATCCTTTTGAAATTAGAGTTTTGTCTCTGTCAACCTCGGCCTGAAGGTTGCCCCTTTCAGATCTTATGGAATCGAGGCTCAATTCAAGATCACGAGTTGTAGATAGATGAATCCGGATTTGCTCGATGACCCTCTTGAATCTTTCTTCCATTTTGGACCTCCTCTCCTCGATGGCGTTGGCCTCCTCAATTTTAGAGTTCAAGGATACCTTCAAGTTATTCACTTATTCCTCGGAGGTAGACTTGTGCTAGGTAGCAGCAAGTACAATATCTTGGATCTCGGCCCACTTAGCCTTGTCCTCTTGGAGTTGTTCCTGTAATGAAATGGCTTCTTGGTTGTGGGACATCATCTCTTGTTCACTTTGCTGCATGCGGGCTTCAAGCTCGCCCGCCTTAGCAGCCTTTGCCTCCAACACTGGAAGGCACGCAACAAGTTTGTCCCTTTTAACCAACATTTGATCCCGCTCGGACGTGAGTCCTTTCTTATCGAGGATTAATTTTTTCAGGCACTCGGAAACAAGGAAGTTGGCTTGTAAAAATCTCATTGTAGTAGATAAATGGAAGGGAAGTTGTAAGAAGACAAGTACGATACCTCTATCGTGTTGTGCATGGCATTATTCAATAAGCTCTCCCCCGAAAGGGAACATATTTTCTTCTTATGTTTCTCTGAAGCCAACGACTTCTGGTAGTTCGCAAGTTCTATCGACCTGTACAGCAGATGGAACTCCTTCGAAATCAAAACAGTAGCACTCCTCCTTCCTCAGAGATCTGGGGAAGGGGATGAGTAATTATGCCCCAGATTCCCATGGTCGGGAGAAGGGGGAGGAGAAACACCCCTCTCTCGAGTGTTGTGGTGTCGGTGGAGAAGATTCAGTGAGTGGTGGTGGCGAAGGTACAACTGGTGTTGAGGGGCATGAAGTCATTGCCATTGAAGGTTGAGAAGTAGCTAGTGCATGGGCAGTGCTAGTTGTTGGTTGCTCGGTGGCTGAAGGTAAGAGAGACCCGGGGTACGAACTTCTTGGACCGAAGACGATAATGGGAGCCAAAAGCTGGAATCAACATTATCTACCAGATTCATCTCGCCCCAAAGCACTTAGACCTCTTTTGCGGACGAATTTTGAAGCTTCCTGGTTGAGCATTCAGTTGAGCTGATGAAGATTTTCTTTTCCTTTGAAGGGAGCTACTTCATCACCGGCTTTCCCCTTCTCTACAACGACCACTATGACTGGCTCAGTCATTGAATTCTTTGATTTTTTATTTTAAGCCCCAGCTGAGGAAGAATGTCGCCTTTTTAGTTGCTTGTTCTCTGGATGGGGACTCTGGCAGGAAGCACCCTCACCGGAAGTAGGTCCACGTTCATTGCTTTGAGCAAAGGTACTTTGTAGCACCCTCTTATCTTCCTCGGGGTTGGTTAAAATGTCAACCTCGGGCAGGTGAGGAATCCCTGGGGAAGTCCTAAACCATGCAAAAAATGGAGTTAGCAAAGTTAACTACGTTCATTCAAATATAAAGTGAATAAGGACTCGGTTTACCATGGTTCTTAGCCTTCCATCCATATTTGGGGCCATTTCCTTCCATCGGCGAGATTCTGCTGTTGTAATTTCCAGAATCTTCTGAACTCACCGGTCCATACCTTGAACCTGTCACGACCCAAAATCCAACTAGCCATGATGGCACCTAACCCAACCTGCTAGGTAAGCCAGTTAGCAACAACCAATTCAAATGATATTTATTAAAATAAGAAATGATAATACAACTGAACTGTTATACAAGAATCCCAAGGACTGGTAGTACAAATCATGAGCTTCTAAGATTTAGATGTGTGGCTAGAATTCGTGATTTTAAGCATTATATACCTCGCATTTTATGTGCTTTAATGATAAAATACACGTAGTATGTGCCTAATAGGGTTTATTTTATGTGTAGGTGAATTGGAAATGGAAACGGGGCTAAACGGATGCAAATACGTCGAAGAATACGCGAGAGGGGACACCCGGGGGATAGCCAGGCGCCAAGCCAAACAGCCTGGGGCAGCCTGGCGTTACCCAGGCGTTAGACCCATAACGCCTGGGGGGACCAGGCGTTACCCAGGCCTTAGGGCTGTAACGCCTGGCCC